>JARQWZ010008930.1:0-23786 GCA_033150135.1 Gobio occitaniae
GTCAGTCTGAGGAGGCGTGTCATCTGTGTCATCACTAACCCATGGTCAGTCTGAGGAGGCGTGTCATCTGTGTCATCACTAACCCATGGTCAGTCTGAGGAGGCGTGTCATCTGTGTCATCACTAACCCATGGTCAGTCTGAGGAGGGCGTGTCATCTGTGTCATCACTAACCCATGGTCAGTGTCCATCAGAAATGAGTTTAAACACAGAGACATACAGAAGATAGTGTTTCAACTCATGTTCACTACTGTGACACACGCACACACTCTCACACACACACAGACACACACACACTCTCTCACACACACACTCTCTCTCACACACACACACACGCTCTGCTGACTGCAGTTAATTTAACGGAAAGCGTACACTCGTGTGTTTCTCCAGAACAGCAGATTGTGAAAACTGCACATAAGGGGAAATGAAGGGCTGGTTGTGTAACAGCGGCCATGACTGACGCAGAGAAGTGTCACAAGGAAACATCACACACACACACACACACACACACATCACACACACACACACACACGACCGTCAGACGCTGGACATAAACAAATGAAGACGTGACACGAGAGGCTGGTGAACTCTAACATCTGGAGGCCTGTTCAGTAGTAACTGACCTCGTGAGTGTGAGCAAACATTACTCGCGTTTGACGTAATCACCACACACACACGTAGTCTCACACACACACATACGTACTCTCACACACACACACACACCACATGTACTGAACACACACACATACATACTCAACACACACTCAACACACATACCGAACACACACACATATATACTCAACACACGTACTGAACTTACACACTCAATAAACTTACTGAACACACACACACACACACACTCAACACACATACCGAACACACACACACACACATACATACTCAACACACGTACTGAACTTACACACTCAATACACTTACTGAACACACACACACACACTCAACACACATACATACTCAACACACGTACTGAACACACACACATACTCAACACACACACACACACACTCAACACATACGTACTCAACACATGTACTCGAAACACAGATACATACTGAACACACACATACATACTCAACACACGTACTAAGCACACTCACACACACACTCAACACATGTACTCAACACACACACATACTCAACACACATACATACTGAACACACATACATCCTCAACACACGTACTAAGCACACACACACGTACTCAACACACACACACTCAACACACATACGTACTCAACACATACATACTCAACACACACATACATACTCAACACACGCGTACTCAACACACACATACGTACTCAACACATACATACTGAACACACACATACATACTCAACACACGTACTAAGCACACACACACACACACACACACGTACTCAACACACACACATACTCAACACACGTACTCAACACATGTACCCAAAACACACATACGTACTCAACACACACACACACTCAACACATGTACTCAACACATGTACTCAACACATGTACTCAACACATACATACGTACTCAACACAGGTGCTCAACACACACACACACACGTACTCAACACACACACACACACACACACTCAACACATGTACTCAACACACACACATACGTACTCAACACATGTACTCAACACACACACACATACGTACTCAACACACACACACACACACACACACACACTCAACACACACACACACACACTCAACACACGTACTCAACACACACACACACACACACACACACACACTCAACACACGTACTCAACACACGTGCATGGAAATGTTGACAACTTGTTTAATAACTCATAAAACATTCTTCAAACAATAAAACAATTTGATAGTTCTGTACAATGCTTACTAAGCAGTTTAATTCTATATAGAAAATGCAGGAGTAGTTTAAATGACCAAACTCCTTCAGATTTAATGGCAGGTACTCTGGGAAAAATAACAGCATTCCATCCACAAATATCTTCAAGCAATAAATATGTATTTATAAATAGTGTAAATGTACATCAGGATTAGAAACAAACGAGGAAGGAAAAAACACAGACCATTTAAACGGTTTTCCTTACTCTATGTGCAACCCAGTTTCTTTGTGACTTGGCTGTTGTTTTTTCCACAATTATTTTCCTTTTTCTTACCTAAGAAACAAAATATCCAACGTGGTGTCAAAATAACCAGACAGGAAAAACATAAAAGCAGTAAAAAATTATACATGTATATATATATATATATATATATATATATATATATATATATATATATATATATATATATATATATATATATATATATATACACATACACATATACATATATATATATCCTAATTCTTCACATTACAAATATTTTTTTGTAGATTTTGCCATCCAAAGTCGTCGTAAAATCGCTATCTACCGTACAAAAGCTAGGCTAGCGCTCCTCTGTGAAGGCCAACCCTCGAGACACAAGGAAAGATCTCAGCATGTTAACAAAATACAAAACCGCGTCTCGGGTCAGGGGTCAGTAGTCTGTAGGGGACAGCTGTGATGGACACTATGTACAAAACCAGTTTCCCATAATTCCTCCCCAGTTTTCCAGATTCATTTCTCACGTGAAGCAGCGGCGAGCCGCCCATCCAGGAGGAGGAGAGAGGAAGTCGCTCTCCAGCGCCCCCGCAGGCCATAACCACACACTGCAGTTATACACATAACCACACACTGCAGCTATACACCGGTTGCATAGACACACACAGCCGCTCGTGTGCTCGCGACGGACTCCGGCCTGTCCTGAACATCAGGGGCCGTTTGCAGAGTTCCTGTAGTGGCAGATCATCCACATGGAGAGCGGCTCAATGTCAAGATGAAGACGAATGCAGAGCAGGAGCCTGGAAAACACAAGCAAAGAGCGTTACTCCAGAGTCTCGTTACACACACACACACACACACACACACACACACACACACACACACACACACACACACACACACACACACACACACACACACACACACACACACACACACACACACACACACACACACACACACACTCACACTCACACTCACACTCACACACACACACACACACTCAATCACTCACACACTCAGATAGTAGGGCTGTAACGATTTGACCAAAAATAAAAACCTTGATTAATTGAACATTTGACCTCGATTACGATTAATGAACGATTATTTATTTTTGTTTTGTTTTTTTTGCCCTCATAAGGTTGAGTAAGTTCAGTGATAAGGATTGTACTGTAAATATTTTCTACTATTAAAGGTGGACTTTTTTTTTCTAAAGAAAAAGTGCATTTCTTTGTGATTTTAAAACACTTGAAGGAAACGGTTGACTTTCAGCAGTTATTGTCTATAGGGCAGATTTCTGCTTGTTGTACATCAGATACAGATAAATTAACACAGTAGCCTACATTACATTTATCTGAATGCATTAATGAGAGAGAGATTGTGTGTGAATTACTCATACCGTCTCTATTCATTATGAAGCTGAGGTTTGTACTGCAAAGGTATTCAAATCTATGCATATAACGGTTGAGTTTCTGAGCTACTTTAGTGACTTTACTTTAGTCACAGGACGGCGTTGAGACTGCGTTTCTGCGCGCGATCTTCACGTGATGTGCGAGCTTCTGTCTGAGTGTTCGTTTGTCACAATAAATCAGGCATTAGTTCAACATAATACACATCTGATGGTCGAAACTCGCTTTAATGTTCAAACTGGCAGGGCTTAAAACGCATACAAATGACAAGCTTTGTGAGGACGCAGGTGAGAGTCTGCCTTCAGGGCGCGCGCACGCGTTATCAGAGACGCGACACGGTTCAAATTGTTTTTGAATAGTGCACAATCTCTTTAAATGTTGAAACTGGCAAGCCTTTAAACGCATACTTGACAAACTTTATGAGCACGAAAGTGAAAGCGGCTTCGGGCTTGCGCGCGCCGTCTGTGTGTGTGTGTGTGTCGGTGGCAGCGCGCATAGGCTATAAGAACCGCAATTAACTGACCTGTATAAACTGTGTAAAACATGTAGTTGCTATAGTGATTCTGGGCATCTATAAACACAGATAACCGCTCCTGCATCTCTGTGTGTCTGCAAACTGCACTAGCTGTGACTGACGGGGCGGAGTCACGTGAAAACCGAAATAACCGACATGGTAAAAATACGTCGGTTAGAGGATCTGAATGTCGGTGTCGGTTATTTTTCGATTAATCGTACAGCCCTACACACTCAGATAGTCTTCAAAAATGACCTCTAGCTTATTGAATACTTGTCTAACAAACATGAGACATGAAACGCGCGCTCTATTGAGATTCAAATACTGGCTCCAGAGTCCACGCCCACACACACATCATCTCAAACTAACACATCAAGTACTGCACTCCTACTTCAACTACATCGTTCTGAGACGCGTTTAATAATCCTGGAATAATTCTCTATGACAAGCTGTTGATTTCTGAAAGAAACGATCCCCCGCTGTGTGTAAGGAGGCTAAGTTTATCTGTGAATATTAAACGCAAAAACCTGCGCGAGGACGCACTGAAGCTTTCTTTGTTTAAATTGGCTCAAAATTACTCTCAGATGTAAGAAATTACCTTGACAAACTTTACATCATTTAAAAGATCTAAGACTCAAGCTTCCATTTTTGACCTGTTTTATTCTCAAAGTCATATAGTGACCGTAATATGTTAATATGTGTCAGGAGTTATGAATATGAAAATCGCATCGGTACCGTTTGATTGTAATATGAGCCTCAGCTGCTCTCATTCATAAACTCCTCTATTCTCCTCACGAAGACTCACGACAAATCAACATCACTCAGGGCTTTCAGTTCAAAAGTGTGCAGATGAGGAGAAATATTGATAGATTCTCATATGTCTGTGTCTAACTTCTATACAGAGAAGTGTTATTATTTCAATCTGTTGTGTTTTCAGTTCACACTGGCAGCCAGAGGGCGCTCTGAGCACATGGAGTCCATATACGAGACGACTCAACTCCTGCAGGACTTCAGATGACGCCGCTCCGCATCAACACACACTCATGCTCATCTCTATACCCTATTCATTAACTACATGTATTCTTATTTCACTTATTTCTGTGCCATAGTTATTATATTGATTAATAATAGATAGTTAGCTCATCTGTGTGCTTTGTATATGTGTGAATGCATAACATGTACAAATCAATTTAAATTGTAATGTAGATGCATTTTCTGTGAAGCTGCTTTGAAACGATTTGTATCATGAAAAGCGATATACAAATAAATTTGAATTTAATTGATTATCCGGTAGACGAAGAAGATACCATGTGACATTCTCTCTGACATGAACAGCTTCCAGAAATCGCTATAACATGCAGATAGACACGCAATCATAAGATGATAATAAACACACAATTGCGACAATATATGGCTTATCTGTGTTATTTAAACCATGTTTTCATAATAGATTATATTTATAATCTAACCAATGCTATTCAAGCTTTTATAATTATGCAGAATATTGTAAAATGATATATTTTCTGTGTGATTTTTTGATCCAAAGCCAAATGAGATCACATAAGGTTATTTAAAACATTTGACTTGTGATATAAAGTAAGTTTGGAGTTTTAATCTCATTAATTGTTGTGTTTTAATAAATTGGTGTAATAAATCATAAATTATGGTTTAATAAATCATAAATTGTTGTGGCAGATAATATAGATTGTTTTCAGCAAAAACTCACTTCATTTTGATTTTCCCCCCAGAAATTTTCATTTATCTAGTAAATTAATCTTGATTTAAGAATTTTTAATATTTGGACTGGAAAAAAGAAAAAATACCAAATAAGAAGAGCATTTTTTGCAGTGTAGTCAAATCTTCTGTTCATTTCAAATATAATAGGCCTTTGTTGACTACATTCCAAATATAATAAACTACAAAAAAATATATTTCCTTTGCTCTGTTGCTCTCTGTCACATAGGCCTACCTGAAGCTCATTCATTATGCAGCTCGTTATGCAGGTCATTATGTTCTTTTGTCCTCTCAGGGGATCTCCAGCATTATTCATTAGCTATCACGCCTCCTCACATATTGGCTTTGTGAAGAAAATCTTACAAATTGTAAATGAATATATTGTTTTATGTGAATGAATAGTCTCAATAATTCTCACATCAGTTTAAAGAAAAAACTCAATGCAAATACACCCATTAGTCAAAAGTCTTGTGAACACATATCTACTGTGTGTTTTGAGGCCTTCATTTTAAAACAAAGTTTTTTCAAAAACCATGCATAAACATTTTTATGTTATGTACATACATGTTGCTCTCATATTCTGGTAGCCCAGTTTGTGCTGAATACAGTGTAAGTACACTTCATGTGTTTATAAGCAACTGAAAAAAACACAAATGTCAGAGCATGTCAAGACTTCTCCAGGGCCTTAACCAGCTCATTCTCCAGAGTTAGCTCGTTCGCTATAGTCCTCGTCTTGGGTGTGAATGGGCTTTAGTGTGCGCTCCATCTCTCTGGGCTGCTAGAGCCAACGCTCACCCCCTGGTTCAAGAACGGCATAAAACCGAAAGGACTTACTAATGAGAACTGGTCGTAAACCTGCATGAGGTCGTCCATCCGGAACTGCTCCAGCACCACAAACCCGTCCAGCTCGCCGCTGGCCTTCCGGGCGCAGTCCTGACAGTGGACCACGGACGCCTTGCGGGAGAAGCTGTCGCTCGTCACGAAGAGCAGGTTGAACACCTCCACCTGCAACAGCACAGGAGTCATGTGACTTCAGCACAGGAGTCATGTGACTTCAGCACAGGAGTCATGTGACTTCAGCACAGGAGTCATGCAGAGGTGGACAAACTACACAACTCCATTACTCGAGTGAAAGTAAAAGTACTGGTCAAATATTACTCCGTTACAAGTGAAAGTTGTAAAAAACTATTTTTACTTCAGTAAAAGTACAGAAGTACTTGCTTTTAAAAGTACTTAAGTATCAAAAGTAAATTTCCTTTTTTATGTCAATGCATTATTTTATTATTGTTGCGTTGTTGTATAAATGCACGGTGGTTTAAGCCAGTCAGTGATGCTCCATACGACTAACTTGAACTAATTTAAACACTTAAAGTTACAAAGCTTTTTACAAAGCTGCTGTCACTTTAAGGCAGAATGCACAAATCCTACACACTGATACACATCCAATATTCCCCCAACTATTTACGTTCACTTATGACATAATCAACTTTGTTTACGTGAATACTTTCCAAAATGAAAATTGACATTGTGTGTGTATTGGTCTGTTTAAGTGCGAAAACCCCCCACAAAAGAAAGCTGTAATCAGTACTCGTGCTCTGGCATCTCAGAGACACAAAAAAACCAGACTGAACTGAGCTCTTTCATCATCCATATGTCTATGCTTCTCTTTCTCCCAGACATTTACATTTTGCAAAAAAAAAAAAACTTTTAAAGAAGAAAAAAAAATCCTCCAATGACTTGCAAAGCTGCTAAAGAAACGACTTTCGACTTTGAGGGCCTTGATAGAAATGTAGTGGAGTAAAAAGTACGATATTTGTCTTTCAAATGTAGTGAAGTTAAAGTAAAAGTTTCCCTAAAAAATAATACTTCAGTAAAGTACAGATACTCAAAAAGTGTACTTAAGTACAGTACTCAAGTAAATGTACTCAGTTACTGTCCACCACTGGAGCCATGTGACTTCAGCTTGGGCTGAGGAGAACAGCTATTGGTCCAGGACTCACCTCACAGATGGAGCAGTAATGGGCCGGCTCATCTCGGCCTCTCCTGTGCCAGATGGTCTCCTTCCCAGCAGCCACCAGCGCCTCCTTTATGGCCTGGCACTGCTTGAGCGTCCGCAGCAGACAGAACCTGTGGAGCAGAGAGAGATCAGTCATCACCGCCAGAGGAGGATGGGACTCCGCCTGAGGAAACCCCACTCACTTGATCATCTCAAACAGCTTGAGGTCGGACACTTTAATGTTCCTCGCCATGTTCCAGGACAGATGCACCATGGGAACCATCGATTTCACGCTCTGGAGTTTGTTCCACTCGTAACGCTCGACGGCCAGCTTGTACTGATACGCTACAGGAAGCAGACACACACAACAATCACATGACGGACCACAGCGGACTCCACACACGGATCATCTGTGTGTGTAGCGTGTTCATTCATGTAGGTTATGCATGTAGCGTGTTCGTTCATGTAGGTTATGCGTGAAGCGTGTTCGTTCATGTAGGTTATGCGAGTTTGATCATGTAAGTTATGCATGTAGCGTGTTCATTCATGTAGGTTATGCGTGTAGCGTGTTCCTTCACGTATGTTATGCATGTAGCGTGTTTGTTCATGTAGGTTATGCGTGTTTGATCATGTAGGTTATGCGTGTAGCGTGTTCGTTCACGTAGGTTATATGTGTAGCGTGTTCGTTCACGTAGGTTATGTGTGTAGCGTGTTCCTTCACGTAGGTTATGTGTGTAGCGTGTTCCTTCACGTAGGTTATGCGTGTAGCGTGTTCCTTCATGTAGGTTATACATGTAGCGTGTTCCTTCATGTAGGTTATGCGTGTTTGATCACGTAGGTTAAGCTTGTAGCGTGTTCCTTAACGTAGGTTATGCGTGTAGCGTGTTCCTTCATGTAGGTTATACGTGTAGCATGTTCGTTCATGTAGGCTATATGTGTAGCGTGTTCGTTCATGTAGGTTATGCGTGTAGCGTGTTCATTCACATAGTTATGCGTGTAGCGTGTTCGATCACGTAGGTTATGCGTGTAGCGTGTTCCTTCACGTAGGTTATACGTGTACCATGTGCGTTCATGTAGGTTATGCGTGTAGCGTGTTCGTTCATGTAGGTTATACATGTAGCGTGTTCGTTCATGTAGGTTATATGTGTAGCGTGTTCGTTCATGAGGTTATGCGTGTAGCGTGTTCCTTCACGTAGGTTATGCGTGTAGCGTGTTCGATCACGTAGGTTATGCGTGTAGCGTGTTCGATCAACGTAGGTTATGCGTGTCCGATCATGTAGGTTATGCATGTAGCGTGTTCATTCACATAGTTATGCGTGTAGCGTGTTCGATCACGTAGGTTATGCGTGTAGCGTGTTCCTTCACGTAGGTTATGCGTGTAGCGTGTTCCTTCACGTAGGTTATACGTGTACCATATTCGTTCATGTAGGTTATGCGTGTAGCGTGTTCGTTCATGTAGGTTATACGTGTAGCGTGTTCGTTCATGTAGGTTATATGTGTAGCGTGTTCGTTCATGAGGTTATGCGTGTAGCGTGTTCCTTCACGTAGGTTATGCGTGTAGCGTGTTCGATCACGTAGGTTATGCGTGTAGCGTGTTCGTTCATGTAGGTTATACGTGTAGCGTGTTCGTTCATGTAGTTTATATGTGTAGCGTGTTCGTTCATGAGGTTATGCGTGTAGCGCTTTCGTTCACGTAGGTTATGTGTGTAGCGTGTTCCTTCACGTAGGTTATGCGTGTAGCGTCTTCCTTCATGTAGGTTATATGTGTAGCGTGTTCATTCATGTAGGTTATGCGTGTTTGATCATGTAGGTTATGCGTGTAGCGTGTTCAATCACGTAGGTTAAGCTTGTAGCGTGATCCTTAACGTAGGTTATGCGTGTAGCGTGTTCCTTCATGTAGGTTATACGTGTAGCATGTTCGTTCATGTAGGTTATATGTGTAGCGTGTTCGTTCATGTAGGTTATGCGAGTTTGATCATGTAGGTTATGCGTGTAGCGTGTTCATTCACATAGTTATGCGTGTAGCGTGTTCGATCACGTAGGTTATGCGTGTAGCGTGTTCCTTCATGTAGGTTATGCGTGTAGCGTGTTCCTTCATGTAGGTTATACGTGTACCATGTTCGTTCATGTAGGTTATGCGTGTAGCGTGTTCGTTCATGTAGGTTATACGTGTAGCGTGTTCGTTCATGTAGGTTATATGTGTAGCGTGTTCGTTCATGTAGGTTATACGTGTAGCGTGTTCGTTCATGTAGGTTATATGTGTAGCGTGTTCCTTCACGTAGGTTATGCGTGTAGCGTGTTCGATCACGTAGGTTATGCGTGTAGCGTATTCGTTCAACGTAGGTTATGCGCGTTCGATCATGTAGGTTATGCATGTAGCGTGTTCGATCACAGGTTATGCGTGTAGCTTGTTCGTTCATGTAGGTTATGCATGTAGCGTGTTCGTTCATGTAGGTCATGTGTGTAGCGTGTTCCTTCATGTAGGTTATGCGTGTAGCGTGTTCGTTCACGTAGGTTATGCGTGTAGCGTGTTCGTTCACGTAGGTTATGCGTGTAGCGTGTTCCTTCATGTAGGTTATGCATGTAGCTTGTTCGATCACAGGTTATGCGTGTAGCATGTTCGTTCATGTAGGTTATTCGTGTAGCGCGTTCGTTCATGTAGGTTATTCGTGTAGCGCGTTCGTTCACGTAGGTTATGCGTGTAGCGTGTTCGTTCATGTAGGTTATGCATGTAGCGTGTTCGTTCATGTAGGTTATGCGTGTAGCGTGTTCGTTCATGTAGGTTATGCGTGTAGCGTGTTCGTTCATGTAGGTTATGCGTGTAGCGTGTTCGTTCATGTAGGTTATGTGTGTAGCGTGTTCGTTCATGTTCGTTCATGTAGGTTATGCGTGTAGCGTGTTCGTTCATGTAGGTTATGCGTGTAGCGTGTTCGTTCATGTAGGTTATGTGTGTAGCGTGTTCGTTCATGTAGGTTATGCGTGTAGCGTGTAGTGTGTTCGTTCATGTAGGTTATGCGTGTAGCATGTTCGTTAATGTAGGTTGTGCGTGTAGCGTGTTCCTTCATGTAGGTTATGCGTGTAGCGTGTTCGTTCACGTAGGTTATGCGTGTAGCATGTTCGTTCATGTAGGTTATGCGTGTAGTGTGTTCGTTCACGTAGGCTGCGCACCGGTTAGAGGGCCCACGTTCCAGGAGATGTTATTGCACCAGCCGATGGCCTGGACCCAGTGGACCGTTCCGGTGTTCAGCCAGACCAGATCTCCGGGCCGCTGGATGAACCGGTACACCGGCACGTTAGCCTCGTACAAATCCTCCAGATTCGGCCACCATGAACCCTTCAGGAAGTTGATGTTGTTCCTGCAAAAAGTCGTCAGAAGAGACACATTTCAATCCAAGAACTGATAGAAGCCATTTAAGATCCGCCACATGATCTGAGGCATCAGACCAACCAACTACGGTCATCAATTACTCATGACGTTTCTCTCATTCATCTTCCAAACACAAATGAAGATATTTGAGCAATTTCTGTTCCTCCATTCAAAGTCCATTCCTCCAAAACTGTGACCCATAGGAATGGAGCGGTTTAATCCAAGTCTCCTGAAGAGACACAATCTCTTATGATCAGATTTAATTCACATGTAAACATTAATCAGCAAACAAACATCGATGAGGTTCCCTCTTGTGTGTTTTTCGGCACACGTGAGCTTCTGTAAGAACCCATGAGGTTTGCTGTCGCCAGAGTTCAGCTTTCTTCTTCAGATCAATGCTCAGCTGAAATCTGTTGATCATATGAAGCCTCTAACCGCTCCACATCTCTGTAGTTTAGGGTGCACAGGCTTTCACTGGAGGAACAGAGATCTCGGAGACTTAAATATCTTCATTTACTCGCCCTCATGCCAAATAAGATGCTCGTTGGTCTACGAAACACAAATGATGACACTTTTCCTCTTAGGGTGAAGCATCCCTTCACCTTTGACTCAGGGTTCCTACACATTCTACATTTCCAGACTAACATTTTCCGTAGATTAGCCAGAACATATTTATCTAACACTTGCAGCATTACTCTTGGTCTATAGTAGAGGCATTGTTTTTATCAGTGATAACTAGGGTTGGGTTTTCTTCAATACCGATACTTTTTTTTTTTTTTTTAAAGAGCCACAAAACGAAGTGGATGACATTAAAGAATGGCTTTTTATTGATTTGTTTTTTAAATTATTTAAATTGAACCATTTATTAAAAGTTTAAAGTTTACTTAAATATATAAATATAAATAAATACAAAACACAATTTACTTAAATTCACAGTAAAACCTAAGCCACCTAACTCAACTACAACAGGCCTAATTTAACACTAAGAACAGTTACAGTAATAACAGCAGAGTCTGTGTTCTTGCTCTGCTACAAACCAGCTTCAAGATTCAGCTTTATTTTGAAATATGATCATATTCTCTGGATAAATATTTTAGAACGCATCGCCTTATTGTTTCCGTGGCGACGTGTCATGCTTCTCACATGAGCGGCCACAATAGCTCAGCTGTGTCGGGGTTATTCCGTTTTTTCTTTTTTATTCAAAATATTAACAAACTATGTCATGAACTATCTGATATTCCGATTTTCAAATATGTGAATGTGAATGTGTGTTAGTTGATCTAAAATGCGCGATGGGTGCCACTTTAGTTGTCGGATTTATAACACGTATATTCATCCACGTCTCACGAAATACATGAAAGTAAATGAGCGCTGAACTGGGAGAAGAATAGAGTGAACTATAGACTTACTATATAATGTGTATCTGATGTGAATAAAACACGCAAGTTAGTCAAATTATACCTGTCTGAAAGGATTAATCGCCACTTCCATAGCAGGGTTCCCACTCTTTCATCAACACCAGATTCAACGACTTTTTAAAGCACCTTTTATTTTAAATCAAGCACAATAAAAACGATTACGGTGTGTGTGTTACATAAACTGACAAATAAATACAATTTCCAATGAGGAAAAATGTCCAATTTTACAAAATCCAATGAGGAAAGAGGCTGGTGTAGAAGAGCGAGCGAGTTTTAACGAGAGATGTAGTTTGCAGCTCTTATTCCTGCTTTTAACATTTACTTCACACTAGTTTTAGTTTTCTTTTTATAAATCTTTACTTAATTAAAACATCAAAATATAGAGATAATATTGTTTTCCAATTAAATGAAAAGATATGGACAAGTTAAATGTTAGGCATTAAAAATATGCTAAATTATTTATTAAATCACCTGTACATGTACCTTTTTAAAAATTAATTTGAAGGCTTTTAAGACCTGCACATATATTATATTTAACAGATATAATCGCTGCCGTAATAACGGCCCATTTTCTTCTTTTTCTTTTTTGAGCGGTAATGAAATATATTACTCTTGTAAATACTTGCCAGCATTTCAGTAATAAAAGTCTAGATCTTTAAAATGCATCCAAATTACAGCAAAGCACAACCGTACGGTGGCCTGCATGGGCCAAAAAGGATATAAACAGTGAATTTTGAAGTGATCTCATTTTGAAAAAAACGGCAATTAAATGACCACACATCTTTGGTGTTTGTCTAAAACAGTGGGTAATTCGGCCGGGGATTTTAACGCGGGTGGTGCGGAGAAAAACACTGACATTCTGGATTCGGGCGGCAATAAAATCCCAGACTAGCCCCTGACAATGATGAAAAATACCTCACGACCCCACCAGAACAACTACCGTACGAATAGGGCTTTAGACAGCAGATGGCGCTTATGGAACAGCAGAAATATATTGAAATATCTTCCTCCCGTAATGCGGTTTTGTTCCGGCTTTGGCAGCGCATGAAGGCGCTGTAATAGCACACGCTAATCTAACAAAATATAGTTCATGCTTAATTCAAGCACTTTCAAGGACCTGTTTTTGTTTTCAAGTACTTTCCAGGCCTTGAATCCATGTGTCTGAAATTCAAGAACTATCAAGAAGCGTGGGAACCCTGCCATAGACATCAGTGTGTGTTTTTTGCTAGTACTCGTGTGCATTTACACGTCTGAAACCTAAAATAGACATGATGTGGTTGAAAACACTGAATAGTTGTGATATGTGATGAGCGCTGAGCGTGTTTGTCTCTGGCTCTGCGCCAGCCAAAGCACGAAAGCACGTTTGAATTTAAGTGGCACCGAAATCTGCGTTCTGATTGGGTCTGGAACACACCGGTTCTATAGGTACCGGTGTCATATTGGCACAGGGTTCCCACTCTTTCATGAACACCAGATTCAAGGACTTTTTCAAGCACCATTTATTTAGCTTATTCACCGTATCCCCCAGAGTTAGATAAGCCCATACACACTATTCTCATCTCCATGTCTGGTTGTGTCTCACCTCTGTCTGACGCACCCACCGCTAGCCTAGCTTAGCACAAAGACTGGAGGTAAACGGCTCCAGCTAGCCTAGCTTAGCACAAAGACTGGAGGTAAACGGCTCCAGCTAGCCTAGACAGAACCGCACATACTTCTCACAGAACCGCACATACTTCTCACAGAACGGCACATACTTCTCACAGAACGGCACATACTTCTCTCAGAACCGCACATACTTCTCTCAGAACCGCACATACTTCTCTCAGAACCGCACATACTTCTCTCAGAACGGCACATACTTCTCTCAGAACCGCACATACTTCTCACAGAACGGCACATACTTCTCACAGAACCGCACATACTTCTCTCAGAACGGCACATACTTCTCTCAGAACCGCACATACTTCTCACAGAACCGCACATACTTCTCTCAGAACCGCACATACTTCTCTCAGAACCGCACATACTTCTCACAGAACCGCACATACTTCTCTCAGAACCGCACATACTTCTCACAGAACCGCTCATACTTCTCTCAGAACGGCACATACTTCTCTCAGAACGGCACATACTTCTCTCAGAGCCGCACATACTTCTCTCAGAACGGCACATACTTCTCTCAGAACCGCACATACTTCTCACAGAACCGCTCATACTTCTCACAGAACCGCACATACTTCTCTCAGAACCGCACATACTTCTCACAGAACCGCTCATACTTCTCTCAGAACCGCAAATACTTCTCTCAGAACCGCACATACTTCTCACAGAACCGCACATACTTCTCTCAGAACCGCACATACTTCTCACAGAACGGCACATACTTCTCTCAGAACCGCAAATACTTCTCTCAGAACCGCACATACTTCTCACAGAACCGCACATACTTCTCACAGAACCGCACATACTTCTCTCAGAACCGCACATACTTCTCACAGAACGGCACATACTTCTCTCAGAACCGCACATACTTCTCACAGAACGGCACATACTTCTCTCAGAACCGCACATACTTCTCACAGAACGGCACATACTTCTCTCAGAACCGCACATACTTCTCACAGAACGGCACATACTTCTCTCAGAACGGCACATACTCTCTCAGAACCGCACATACTTCTCACAGAACCGCACATACTTCTCTCAGAACCGCACATACTTCTCACAGAACCGCACATACTTCTCTCAGAACCGCACATACTTCTCACAGAACCGCACATACTTCTCTCAGAACCGCACATACTTCTCACAGAACGGCACATACTCTCTCAGAAGGGCACATACTTCTCACAGAACGGCACATACTTCTCACAGAACGGCACATACTTCTCACAGAACCGCACATACTTCTCACAGAACCGCACATACTTCTCACAGAACGGCACATACTTCTCACAGAACCGCACATACTTCTCTCAGAACGGCACATACTTCTCTCAGAACGGCACATACTTCTCACAGAACCGCACATACTTCTCTCAGAACGGCACATACTTCTCTCAGAACGGCACATACTTCTCACAGAACCGCACATACTTCTCACAGAACCGCACATACTTCTCACAGAACCGCACATACTTCACATACTTCTCACAGAACCGCACATACTTCTCACAGAACCGCACATACTTCTCACAGAACCGCACATACTTCTCACAGAACCGCACATACTTCTCTCAGAGCGGCACATACTTCTCTCAGAACGGCACATACTTCTCACAGAACCGCACATACTTCTCACAGAACGGCACATACTTCTCACAGAACCGCACATACTTCTCACAGAACCGCACATACTTCTCACAGAACCGCACATACTTCTCTCAGAACGGCACATACTTCTCTCAGAACGGCACATACTTCTCTCAGAGCGGCACATACTTCTCTCAGAACCGCACTTACTTCTCTCAGAACCGCACATACTTCTCACAGAACCGCACATACTTCTCTCAGAACCGCACATACTTCTCTCAGAGCGGCACATACTTCTCTCAGAACGGCACATACTTCTCTCAGAACCGCACATACTTCTCACAGAACGGCACATACTTCTCACAGAACCGCACATACTTCTCTCAGAACGGCACATACTTCTCTCAGAGCGGCACATACTTCTCTCAGAACCGCACTTACTTCTCACAGAACCGCACATACTTCTCACAGAACGGCACATACTTCTCACAGAACCGCACATACTTCTCTCAGAACGGCACATACTTCTCTCAGAACGGCACATACTTCTCTCAGAACGGCACATACTTCTCACAGAACCGCACATACTTCTCACAGAACCGCACATACTTCTCACAGAACCGCACATACTTCTCACAGAACCGCACATACTTCTCACAGAACCGCACATACTTCTCACAGAACCGCACATACTTCTCTCAGAACCGCACATACTTCTCACAGAACCGCACATACTTCTCACAGAACCGCACATACTTCTCACAGAACCGCACATACTTCTCACAGAACCGCACATACTTCTCTCAGAACCGCACTTACTTCTCTCAGAACCGCACATACTTCTCACAGAACCGCACATACTTCTCTCAGAACCGCACATACTTCTCTCAGAGCGGCACATACTTCTCTCAGAACGGCACATACTTCTCTCAGAACCGCACATACTTCTCACAGAACGGCACATACTTCTCACAGAACCGCACATACTTCTCTCAGAACGGCACATACTTCTCTCAGAGCGGCACATACTTCTCTCAGAACCGCACTTACTTCTCACAGAACCGCACATACTTCTCACAGAACGGCACATACTTCTCACAGAACCGCACATACTTCTCTCAGAACGGCACATACTTCTCTCAGAACGGCACATACTTCTCTCAGAACGGCACATACTTCTCACAGAACCGCACATACTTCTCACAGAACCGCACATACTTCTCACAGAACCGCACATACTTCTCACAGAACCGCACATACTTCTCACAGAACCGCACATACTTCTCACAGAACCGCACATACTTCTCACAGAACCGCACATACTTCTCTCAGAGCGGCACATACTTCTCTCAGAACGGCACATACTTCTCACAGAACCGCACATACTTCTCACAGAACGGCACATACTTCTCACAGAACCGCACATACTTCTCACAGAACCGCACATACTTCTCACAGAACGGCACATACTTCTCTCAGAACGGCACATACTTCTCTCAGAACGGCACATACTTCTCTCAGAGCGGCACATACTTCTCTCAGAACCGCACTTACTTCTCTCAGAACCGCACATACTTCTCACAGAACCGCACATACTTCTCTCAGAACCGCACATACTTCTCTCAGAACCGCACATACTTCTCACAGAACCGCACATACTTCTCTCAGAACGGCACATACTTCTCTCAGAACGGCACATACTTCTCACAGAACCGCACATACTTCTCACAGAACCGCACATACTTCTCTCAGAACGGCACATACTTCTCACAGAACCGCACATACTTCTCACAGAACCGCACATACTTCTCTCAGAACGGCACATACTTCTCTCAGAACGGCACATACTTCTCACAGAACCGCACATACTTCTCACAGAACCGCACATACTTCTCTCAGAACCGCACATACTTCTCACAGAACGGCACATACTTCTCTCAGAACGGCACATACTTCTCACAGAACGGCACATACTTCTCACAGAACCGCACATACTTCTCACAGAACCGCACATACTTCTCACAGAACGGCACATACTTCTCTCAGAACGGCACATACTTCTCTCAGAACGGCACATACTTCTCTCAGAACGGCACATACTTCTCTCAGAGCGGCACATACTTCTCTCAGAACCGCACTTACTTCTCTCAGAACCGCACATACTTCTCACAGAACCGCACATACTTCTCTCAGAACCGCACATACTTCTCTCAGAACCGCACATACTTCTCACAGAACCGCACATACTTCTCTCAGAACGGCACATACTTCTCTCAGAACGGCACATACTTCTCACAGAACCGCACATACTTCTCACAGAACCGCACATACTTCTCTCAGAACGGCACATACTTCTCACAGAACCGCACATACTTCTCACAGAACCGCACATACTTCTCTCAGAACGGCACATACTTCTCTCAGAACGGCACATACTTCTCACAGAACCGCACATACTTCTCTCAGAACGGCACATACTTCTCTCAGAACGGCACATACTTCTCACAGAACCGCACATACTTCTCACAGAACCGCACATACTTCTCACAGAACCGCACATACTTCTCACAGAACCGCACATACTTCTCTCAGAACGGCACATACTTCTCACAGAACCGCACATACTTCTCACAGAACCGCACATACTTCTCACAGAACCGCTCATACTTCTCACAGAACCGCACATACTTCTCACAGAACCGCACATACTTCTCACAGAACGGCACATACTTCTCACAGAACCGCACATACTTCTCACAGAACCGCACATACTTCTCACAGAACCGCACATACTTCTCTCAGAACGGCACATACTTCTCTCAGAACCGCACATACTTCTCTCAGAACCGCACATACTTCTCTCAGAACCGCACATACTTCTCTCAGAACGGCACATACTTCTCACAGAACGGCACATACTTCTCTCAGAACGGCACATACTTCTCACAGAACCGCACATACTTCTCACAGAACCGCACATACTTCTCTCAGAACGGCACATACTTCTCACAGAACCGCACATACTTCTCTCAGAACGGCACATACTTCTCACAGAACGGCACATACTTCTCACAGAACGGCACATACTTCTCTCAGAACCGCACATACTTCTCACAGAACGGCACATACTTCTCACAGAACGGCACATACTTCTCACAGAACGGCACATACTTCTCTCAGAACCGCACATACTTCTCACAGAACCGCACATACTTCTCTCAGAACCGCACATACTTCTCTCAGAACCGCACATACTTCTCTCAGAACCGCACATACTTCTCTCAGAACCGCACATACTTCTCTCAGAACCGCACATACTTCTCACAGAACCGCACATACTTCTCACAGAACCGCACATACTTCTCTCAGAACCGCACATACTTCTCTCAGAACCGCACATACTTCTCTCAGAACCGCACATACTTCTCACAGAACCGCACATACTTCTCACAGAACCGCACATACTTCTCACAGAACGGCACATACTTCTCACAGAACCGCACATACTTCTCACAGAACCGCACATACTTCTCTCAGAACCGCACATACTTCTCACAGAACCGCACATACTTCTCACAGAACGGCACATACTTCTCTCAGAACCGCACATACTTCTCTCAGAACCGCACATACTTCTCACAGAACCGCACATACTTCTCTCAGAACCGCACATACTTCTCACAGAACCGCACATACTTCTCACAGAACCGCACATACTTCTCTCAGAACGGCACATACTTCTCACAGAACCGCTCATACTTCTCTCAGAACGGCACATACTTCTCACAGAACCGCACATACTTCTCTCAAAACGGCACATACTTCTCACAGAACCGCTCATACTTCTCACAGAACCGCACATACTTCTCACAGAACCGCACATACTTCTCACAGAACCGCTCATACTTCTCACAGAACCGCACATACTTCTCACAGAACCGCACATACTTCTCACAGAACGGCACATACTTCTCACAGAACGGCACATACTTCTCTCAAAACGGCACATACTTCTCACAGAACCGCACATACTTCTCACAGAACGGCACATACTTCTCACAGAACCGCACATACTTCTCACAGAACCGCACATACTTCTCACAGAACCGCACATACTTCTCACAGAACGGCACATACTTCTCTCAGAACCGCACATACTTCTCACAGAACGGCACATACTTCTCACAGAACCGCACATACTTCTCACAGAACCGCACATACTTCTCACAGAACCGCTCATACTTCTCACAGAACCGCACATACTTCTCACAGAACCGCACATACTTCTCACAGAACGGCACATACTTCTCACAGAACGGCACATACTTCTCTCAAAACGGCACATACTTCTCACAGAACCGCACATACTTCTCACAGAACCGCACATACTTCTCACAGAACCGCACATACTTCTCACAGAACGGCACATACTTCTCTCAAAACGGCACATACTTCTCACAGAACCGCACATACTTCTCACAGAACCGCACATACTTCTCTCAAAACGGCACATACTTCTCTCAGAACCGCACATACTTCTCACAGAACCGCTCATACTTCTCTCAAAACGGCACATACTTCTCACAGAACCGCACATACTTCTCACAGAACGGCACATACTTCTCACAGAACCGCACATACTTCTCACAGAACCGCACATACTTCTCACAGAACCGCTCATACTTCTCACAGAACCGCACATACTTCTCACAGAACCGCACATACTTCTCACAGAACGGCACATACTTCTCACAGAACCGCACATACTTCTCACAGAACCGCACATACTTCTCACAGAACCGCACATACTTCTCACAGAACTCGCTCATCAGGCCCCAGTACGGCTCCGGCACGGCGAACCACTCGCAGTCACCCGGCCCGATGTTGATGTTGACGGCGCAGAAGTTATTGTGCTCCTGATGCCCTGAAGATGAGAGGAGAGATCATGTGACCTGCTGCGACAGACTCAGTTAAAGGGTTAGTTCACCCAAAAATGTAAATTGTGTCATTAATGACTGAGCCTCATTTGGTTGGACACCCGTCAGACCTCCGTTCATCTTCAGACACAAATGAAGATATTTTAGTGTAAATCTGATGCTGTGAAAGGCCTCCATTGGCTCAACTTTACACTCTTAAGACCCTTAAAAGACACTAAAGACTAAAGTTACAAAGTCCATCTCACTATAGCGGCTCTACAATAACTTTATGAAGACGAGAATAGTTTCTGTGCGCAAAAAAACCCTAAATAACGACTTATATAGTGATGATGATTTCAAAACACGGCCTCATGAAGCTTCAGAGGGTTATGAATCAGTGAGTCGATTCAGCGGTTCAGAGCGTTATGAATCAGTGAGTCGATTCAGAGGTTTGGAGCGTTATGAATCAGTGAGTCGATTCAGAGGTTTGGAGCGTTATGAATCAGTGAGTCGATTCAGCGGTTCAGAGCGTTATGAATCAGTGAGTCGATTCAGCGGTTCAGAGCGTTATGAATCAGTGAGTCGATTCAGCGGTTCGGAGTGTTATGAATCAGTGAGTCGATTCAGCGGTTCGGAGCGTTATCAATCAGTGAGTCGATTCAGCGGTTCAGAGCGGTATGAATCAGTGAGACGATTCAGCGGTTCGGAGCGTTATGAATCAGTGAGTCGATTCAGCGGTTCGGAGCATAATGAATCAGTGAGTCGATTCAGCTGTTTGAATCGCCAAAGTCACGTGATTTCAGCAGTTTGACACGCGATCCGAATTATGATTCCGTGATGCCGTGTTTTGAAATCGTCATCACTATATAAGTCGTTATTTAGGGTTTTTTGCGCACAGAAACTATTCTCGTCTTCATAAAGTTATTGTAGAGCCGCTGTAGTGAGATGGACTTTGTAACTTTAGTCTTTAGTGTCTTTTAAGGGTCTTGAGAGTGTAAAGTTGAGCCAATGGAGGCCTTTCAGAGCATCAGATTTACACTAAAATATCTTCATTTGTGTCTGAAGATGAACGGAGGTCTGACGGGTGTCCAACCACATGAGGCTCAGTCATTAATGACACAATTTACATTTTTGGCTGAACTAACCCTTTAAGGCTGGAATGTCTAACACAAGCGTCTCTCACCTGGAGTTCTGCTGCCCGGGACCTTCATGAAGAGCTGGACCGTGTTCATACCCAGAATGCTGTGCCCCACGTGACTCAGCAGGTTCCCGGCGGACACCACGCGAGCGAACGCAGGCAGTTTACTCAGTTCCTGCAGCTGCAGCTTCCACCTGCAGGGGGAGCAGCGCCATCAACACCGGCCTGACGGAGCTCAAGTGTGTGTGTGTGTGTGTGTGTGTGTGTGTGTCAGTGCATTTGTGACATCACATCAGACCTGCAAACTCCTCAGAGTAAAAAAGGTGACAGTGTCGCGGGGGATTTTAATATGCAAATGACACATTTCTGAGCGTGACTTACTTAAAAATGATTTTATTTACAACACGGAAACGCCTGGAACTCAAGGAAGTGTTGTGACGCATGACACAAATAAAAGCCTGACAGTAGGAGTGTAACGGCACAAAACTGACGGTTCGGGACGAGTTCGGGACAGCAGCTTTACAAAACTGCTTTTTATTTATTTTTTATATTTAACAGTGGTTTACTGAAGAAGAAAAAAAGTGTCTGTCCTTGAATTAATGAAAATATATCTAAAAGTTTATTTCTGTAAATGATATAGGGAGCCCTTACTTGCACATTAATATTAAAGATTAACAACAGAGCCCAAACTATGAGCCGTAATTCAGCTGCTATTTATTTCTAGGTATAATAATCAACACTCAAATAACACACAGTACACAAACATGTAAACTTCACATAAGGCAGTTTTTGCATTAACTTCTAAATCTAATTATAAAATAGTTTTTTTCTCCAATTCGTTGTTGAAATTTAATCATTTATTCAGTGTGTGTCATTTTCAGGACAGGTTTATTTAAACACACATTAATTATCCAGACATCACTAACAGGTTCAGTAGAATATAATGAATATAACGGCTGATATAATGAATATAACGGCTAATATAATGAATATAACGGCTAATATAATGAATATAACGGCTAATTTAATGAATATAACGGCTAATATAATGAATATAACGGCTAATATAATGAATATAACGGCTAATATAATGAATATAACGGCTAATTTAATGAATATAACGGCTAATATAATGAATATAACGGCTAATATAATGAATATAACGGCTGATATAATGAATATAACGGCTAATATAATGAATATAACGGCTGATATAATGAATATAACGGCTAATATAATGAATATAACGGCTGATATAATGAATATAACGGCTAATATAATGAATATAACGGCTGATATAATGAATATAACGGCTAATATAATGAATATAACGGCTGATATAATGAATATAACGGCTAATATAATGAATATAACGGCTGATATAATGAATATAACGGCTATTATAATGAATATAACGGCTGATATAATTAATATAACGGCTAATATAGCGCATATATTTAGTGAAAGAGTTGATTTCTCTAGTGAATAAAATTCTGTGGACACTGAATGACTGCCTGAGGTAAATGTGATGCTAACATGACATTGTTTAATTTACAGCCGTTATATTGAAGTCTTTCCGCCGTTGAAACACTGATTTAGCGATTACACCACATATATACATGACAGTAAGTTGTAATTAGGGCTGAACGATATATCGCTATCGTATCTATATCTAGATATGAACTTTCAAGATATTACTATCGAAAAAGCAACGATATAGACGATATAGATTTCCCCTCTCCGCGCTCTGGCCATCACAACACACATCAGTTTTGCGAGTGCCCTTGAATGCTCCGCTAAGCCAGCGCACACACACTACAGGGGCGTGGGAACTATATTGTGAGAGGGGGGGCGGCGTTTCCATGGTGACGCGTCATTGCTTGTCACGTGACACAGCGCTGAATGAATGATGATCTGCTTTTATGTCATTTTTTATTCAGAATATTCACAAATGTGTTAG
>JARQWZ010008931.1:0-23779 GCA_033150135.1 Gobio occitaniae
ACAGAGACAGAGAGAGAGAGAGAGAGAGAGATAGAGATAGAGAGATAGAGAGAGAGAGAGAGAGAGAGAGAGAGAGAGAGAGAGAGAGAGAGAGAGAGAGAGAGAGGGGGAGAGAAACAAGGTTTTTTTTATCCTGCTTCAAAACTAACACAATGCTGCCATCTTGTGTTCATTGAGGGAAGGGCAGCACACACATGCAGGCACATTAGACTATTCAAAGAAATATTTATAAAAAATATATATATTCTTCTGAAAAATATCATAGTAATTTTAAATTAATCTAAATTCAATTACCAAACATACAATCTTAATTTAATTGAAATCAAAATATGATTTTACAAGATATTAGACAATTTCTGTTCCCCTTTTTTGTCCTTATTTAATCCCTCGCCATGGCAACACCGTTTGAGATATCCAATATTCGTTCGCATTTTAGCATCTTCCGTATCTTTGTTTCATGTTGACCGAGTTTGGTGGAGATTGAATAAATCGCCTACGAGGAGAACATAAAAACTCAGACCCAGATTTAACCAAAAAATTCACCTTCAAACCAAAATATCTGACTTCCTGTTGGTCGGAGCTAATGACTGTAAATTAGAAAGTTGTCCGGCTCGATGAGGTCAATATATATACTGAGTTTGGTGATTGTAGATGAAACGAAGCCCTTCACTTTTGTCAAAAGGTGGCGCTAGAGAGCCCCTCATCCCCGACCGTTTCTGAGGCTTTGCCCATGTGTACTGACTGACATCTCTGATGTGTGTGTTGAGTTTCAAGCAGTTTCAAGCAATTTCAAGCATGCTAAGAGCCTCAAAACAGCCAAAAGATTATTAAACTTTGACACGTTGCCATGGCAACAGTATTTGAAATTTTAGGAATCCATTTCATACATCTCTATCTGTCATGTTTTCACATTATACTGATGAAGTTTGAAGTAAATCTGGTGAAAATAAGATGGTGATTCAAAGCATTTTTGAAAGTGACACACTTCCTGCTGCCAGTTGGTGGCGCTATAACTTTGACTCACAAAAGTCATATCCATGTGATCGGCCTCTTACAACAAACACACAGCTGAAGTTTCATCCAAATCAGTCAATATTTGCACAAGTTAAAACACACTTCCTGTTTCCCTTTTCTCGCCATAAATTCGTTGCTTCGCCACGGCCAAACCGTTTAAGATATCAAAAATCCGCTCGCAATTTAGCATCCTGAATATGTTCACTTCATGCTGACCGAGTTTGACAATGATCGAAACAATGGCCTCGGAGGAGTATATTAAATTCCAGAGCATGGGGTTTTCCGAACAACCCATAATAGCTCACTTCCTGTTGGCTGACGCATAACTATGAGCACGAAAGTTGTTCGGCCCGATAAGGTCTATATGTGTACCGAGTTTCATACATGTACGTGCAAGTGTGTTTGATATATAGACCAAGTTTTCAGACCCCACCTTAGGGGGCGCTGTCGAGTCCCCCTGCCACGCCCGGGTACCAGCTTCAGCCCGGCTCTGATGGCCGCGCATTCCGACGTGTGTGCAAAGTTTCAAGAGTTTTCGAGCATGTTAAGTGCCCCAAAAGTACCCGAGAAGTCGAAAAAAAAAATAATAAAAAAAAAAAAAAAACAAAGAATAATCTGAGGAAGAACAATAGGGCTCTGCGCCCTTTCAGGGCTTGGGCCCTAATTAAAGCTGCTAGCAGCGATGAAAGGGCCCTCGCACATGCACCGCCACCCGGTGGCCTCAGGAAAACAGTGAATAGTGGGCGACATGCATTTAAGCGGGTAAATATAGGAGAAATATGGCAAACTCACTTCAATGTGCCACACTTCCATCTGCCAGCAGGTGGCGCTTCGACTATAACTGAATATTGCCATGTATAGTCTTCAGGTCAGGACTATTATCAAACATGTGAAGTTTGAGGCAGATCGGACCATTGTATACATGAGTTACAACAACTTCCTGTTTAATGGCGTAAATCACATACAGTAACAAGTATCCACGTGTTGCAAGACTTATTATGTTTCTAGCATGTTTGGGATTTCATGGCATATTTAAACGTTTTTCTGGGAGTGAATTATAGTATAAAGCATCTCATTTCCTTTTGCCAGCAGGTGGCCCTATGACTAACTGAATATTGGCATGTAGATGGGTTTAGGTCAGGACTCTTATCAAACATGTGAAGTTTGGGGCAGATCGGACATTGTATGCCTGACTTACTACAGCTTTCTGTATCATGACGAAACATCATAATTTGTCAGGCCACCACGGACACGCCCTTCAGGGAAAACTCAAGATCTTCACAATATAACATCACCAAGGCCTTTAGATTAGACTGACCAAATAGGATGTTGATTTGGTTACATCTCAATGAGGAGTTAATCACAGTGTTAAACATGCCATTTCCTGTTGCCCACAGGTGGCGCTATGACTGTCACTAAATATTGGCATGTTGATGTCTTCAGGCAAGGACTCTAATAAAACATGTGAAGTTTGGGGCAGATCAGACATTGTATGTCCGAGTTACAACAATGTCCTGTTTCATGGCAAAACAACGAAATTTCTGAGGCCGCCACGGACACGCCCTTCAGTGAAAACTGAAGATCGTCGCAATTTAACGTTGCAAAGGGCTTTAGATTAGACTGACCAAATATGATGTTGATCTGATAAAATCTCTATGCGGAGTTGATTAAAGTACAACATCTGGAAATGGGAAAATGTGCAACTATTTAGTAAAGAAAAATCAAAACATCTCACTTCCTGTTGGTTTTCAGATTATGTACCAGGAGACTTTTTTGTAGGTATTGGGCTGTTACATGTGTATACCGAATTTCATACCTGTACGTGAAACGTAGCGGGAGGGGCACTTAGTTGAAATGTTGTAGGTGGCGCTATGGAGCCATTTTGCCACGCCTAATTCTGAAACTCATATGCAGATGTCTTCAGGCCAGGACTCTTATCAAACATATGAAGTTTGTGGCAGGTTGGACATTGTATGTCTGACTTACAACAACTTCCTGTTTCATGGCAAAACATCAGATTTTGCGAGGCCGCCACGGACACGCCCTTCAGGGAAAACTCAAGATCTTCACAATATAACATTACCAAGGCCTTTAGATTAGACTGACCAAATATGATGTTGATCTGATTAAATCTCTACGCGGAGTTGATTAAAGTAGAACATCTGGAAATGGGAAAATTTACAACAATTTAGTAAAGAAAAATCAAAATATCTCACTTCCTGTTGGTTTTCAGATTTCGTACCAAGAGACTTTTTTGTAGGTATTGGGCTGTTCCATATGTCTACCAAATTTCATACCTGTACGTGAAACGTAGCGGGAGGGGCACTTAGTTGAAATGTTGTAGGTGGCGCTATGGAGCCATTTTGTCACGCCTAATTCTGAAACTCATGTAGATGTCTTCAGGCCAGGACTCTTATCAAACATATGAAGTTTGTGGCAGGTTGGACATTGTATGCCTGACTTACAACAGCTTCCTGTGTCATGGCGAAACATCAGACTTTGTCAGGCCGCCACGGACACGCCCTTCAGTGAAAACTCAAGATCTTCGCAATATAACATCACCAAGGCCTTTAGATTAGACTGACCAAATATGATGTTGATCTGGTTACATCTCAATGAGGAGTTAATCACAGCGTAAAACATGCCATTTCCTGTTGCCCACAGGTGGCGCTATGACTGTCACTAAATATTGGCATGTTGATGTCTTCAGGCAAAGACTCTAATAAAACATGTGAAGTTTGGGGCAGATCGGACATTGTATGTCCGAGTTACAACAACTTCCTTTTTCATGGCGAAACATCAGATTTTGCGAGGCCGCCACGGACACGCCCGTCAGGGAAAACTCAAGATCTTCGCAATTTAACGTCGCAAAGGCCTTTAGATTAGACTGACCAAATATGATGTTGATCTGATTAAATCTCTAGGAGGAGTTCGTTAAAGTACAACGTCTGGAAATGGCACATTTTGCAACAAAAAATTAAAAATATCTGACTTCCTGTTGGTTTTCAGATTTTGCACGTAGAGACTTTTTTGTAGGTATTGGGCTGTTACATGTGTATACCAAATTTCATAGCTGTACGTGAAACGTAGCGGGAGGGGCACTACGTTAGGTGGCGCTGTCGAGCCATTTTGCCACGCCTAATTCTGAATACCATAACAGACGTAAATTTTCGCCAATTTGGACGAGTTTTGAAAGTTTTGTGAGTTTTCGAGCGTGTTTAGGCCCCCAAAAAAGCGATTCATTCGGGAGAAGAAGAAGAAGAATAATAATTAAAGCTGCGAGCAGCGATGACGGGCCCAAGCCGGTGGCACCGCCACGCCGGTGGCATCAGCTTAACTGTGCACGGCAGGCAATATGCATTTAAACAGGAGAATATTCTAGAATCGCTCGAATATGCCACATTTACTGCAGCAGCTGGTGCCACTATCACCACAAGCCACACCCATGATGTAATTTAAATCTAGATTAATTTTAATGTCATAGTATAAAATAAATAAAAGTTATATTTTCCTGCTCAAAATTTTGTAAGTCCAGAAGGCCAGTATTTAATTCAAGGTGTTTGTCATTTTTTTACTTATTCACACTAAAGTGATAGCTTTCGTCTATGATACGAAAGGGGTAAATTATCATTCCGAGAGAGAAAGGCACACACACAAACTCACAGGGTGAGAGAGACACACCCCCCCCCCCCCCCCACACACACACACACACACACACACACACAACACACACACACGTGCACGCACACACTCAAACACACACACACCCAGGGTGAGCCTGAGAGTGAGGGGGGAGGGGAAGGACTGAGAGAGAGGCACTCTGCACATTGAACAAGATTCACAAGATTTTAACAACAAAAAGAAATAAAATCTAAATGGTGGGAGAAATTTTATTTTTATTTCACTCTCTGAAAAAAATATGTTGAATATATTTGAAATCAATATGTGTGGTCCAATATAAAAAATAAATAGAGAAAGTCACACACACACACACACACACACACACACACACACACACACACACACACACACACACAATGATAGAGGGAGAGTGAGGGGGGAGGGGAAGGACTGAGAGAAAGGCACACACACATACTCACAGGGTGAGAGACACACCCCCCCCCCCCTCCACACACACACACACAGAGAGAGTGATAGAGAGGGGGAAGGGGAAAGACAGGCAGAGGGCATTCCATAGACTTAATGGTTTTTATACTGTACAAACTGTCAATTCTATCCCCCTACACTACCCCTAAGCCTACATATCGCACACACACACACACACACACACACACACACACACACACAACCCCTAAACCTACCATCACAGAAAACATTCTGCATTTTTACATTTTTATTAAAACATTGTTTAGTATGCTTTTAAAGCTATTTTGATTTACGGGGACACATGAAATGTCTTCATAAACCATGATTATGTTGTAATAAACACCCCTTCAACACACCCATTTCTGAGGCTTTGCCCATTTCCACTGACTGACATCTCTGATGTGTGTGTTGAGTTTCAAGCAATTTCAAGCATGCTAAGAGCCTCAAAAACAGCCAAAAGATGATTAAACTTTGACACACTGCCATGGCAACAGTATGTAAAATATCAGGAATCCATTCGTATGTCTACATCTGCCATGTTTTGTCATTATACTGATGAAGTTTGAAGTAAATCGGGTGAAGACAAGACAGAGATTTAGCATTTTTGAAAGTGACACACTTCCTGCTGCCAGTTGGTGGACACACAAACACACACACACACACACACACACACACGTTTGTTTTTGTGAAATGTGAGGGCATTCCATAGGCGTAATGGTTTTTATACCGTACAAACCGTATTTTCTATCCCCTTAAGGCCTGTACACACCGGGACGAATATCGCGCGCGCTTATCGCTAGCGTTTTTCGTGCCGTTTTTCGGCGCGTCTTGAGTGTTCACACCCAAGCGATTTTCACTGGCGCTGCGCCGAGTGAACGTGCACATTCAGTCGATGCGCTCCCATTACACAAGATGGTGCTGCGGCACTTTAAGCCTCTGACACTCGCTTGTCACACAGAAGGAGAAGAGAGACAGTATTTACGTGCTTGCCAAAACCATAGACATATTATGTATATGGACAAAACCATTCACACACTTTTTGCTAACTGGCAAGCAGCATTAGCAGTTCATCTTCTTCTTTGTCTACTTACTACTTCGTCGTATCAATGTGTGCTCGGCAAGACCGTTTTGTGATCGAGCGCCACCAAGTCATGTTTTACTGTCACTTCAGCAGCTCCAGGCACGTGAACAAAAGCGCCGATCTCATTGGTCGGACAGTTTTTTACGCGCCGCGTCAAAATAAAAAAACGAACCCGAGGCGTTTTTTAAAAAATGACGCTTTTACGCCTGGCGTTTTGCGCGTCGGTGTGAACACTCATATTGGCGCCCATTGTTTAGTCACGAGGCGTTAAACGTCGGCGATAAACGCGTGCGAAAATCGTCCCGGTGTGAACAGGCCTTTACACTGCCCCTAAACCTACCCATCACACACACACACACACACACACACACACACACACACACACACACACACACACACACACACACACACACACACACACACACACACACACACACACACACACACACAGAGACACACAGACACACAAACCTCTTAAAGCTATTTCATTTATGGGACACAGGAAATATTCTCATAAACCATGTTTACATTGTAATTTGTAGTATATTTTTAAAGCTACTTGGTTACATATTAATAATACATTATTTAGTATGTTTTTAAAGATATTTTTATTATGTGGACACATGAAATGTCCTCATTAACCACTACGTTGTAATAACAGTGTAATACCCATGTCATTATACAAATTTGTGTCCCTAATAAATCACATAAACAAGCACACACACACACACACACACACACACACACACACACACACACACACACACACACACACACACACACGGAGAGAGAGAGTTTGAAAAATAACAACACTGCTACCTTTTAGTGAGGGGAGGGCAGACAGAGAATAAATATTCAGAAGAAATATATTAAATAAAATAAATATATTGATCTGAAAAATAGTATGATTATTTTAAAGCTATTTGGTTACATTTGAATAAAACATTGTTTTAGTATGTTTTTAAACACACACACATACACGTTGTAATACCAGTGTAATACCCATGTCATTATACAAATTTGTGTCCTCATAAATCACAAACAAGAGAGAGAGAGAGAGAGAGAGAAACAAGTTTTTTTTTTATCCTGCTTCAAAACTAATACAATGCTGCCATCTTGTGTTCATTGAGGGGAGAGCAGCACACACACACAGAGAATTTCTGTTCCCTTTTTTGTCCTTATTTAATCCCTCGCCATGGCAACACCGTTTGAGATATCCAATATCCGTTCACATTTTAGCATCTTCAGTATCTTTGTTTCATGTTGACCGAGTTTGGTGGAGATTGAATAAATCACCTACGAGGAGAACGTAAAAACTCAGACCCCGATTTAACCAAAAATTCCCCTTCAAACCAAAATATCTGACTTCCTGTTGGTCGGAGCTAATGACTGTAAATTAGAAAGTTGTCCGGCTCGATGAGGTCAATATATATACTGAGTTTGGTGATTGTAGATGAAACGAAGCCCTTCACTTTTGTCAAAAGGTGGCGCTAGAGAGCCCCTCATCCCCGCCCGTTTCTGAGGCTTTGCCCATGTGTACTGACTGACATCTCTGATGTGTGTGTTGAGTTTCAAGCAGTTTCAAGCAATTTCAAGCATGCTAAGAGCCTCAGAACAGCCAAAAGATTATTAAACTTTGACACATTGCCATGGCAACAGTATTTGAAATTTCAGGAATCCATTTCATACGTCTCTATCTGTCATGTTTTCACATTATACTGATGAAGTTTGGAATAAATCAGGTGAAAATAAGATGGTGATTCAAAGCATTTTTGAAAGTGACACACTTCCTGCTGCCAGTTGGTGGCGCTATAACTTTGACTCACAAAAGTCATATCCATGTGATCGGCCTTTTACAACGAACACACAGCTGAAGTTTCATCCAAACCAGTCAATGTTTGCACAAGTTAAAACACACTTCCTGTTTCCCTTTTCTCGCCATAAATTCGTTGCTTCGCCACGGCCAGACTTTTCGAGATATCAAAAATCCGCTCGCAATTTAGCATCCTGAATATGTTCACTTAATGCTGACCGAGTTTGGCAATGATCGAAACAATGGCCTCGGAGGAGTATATTAAATTCCAGAGCATGCGTTTTCCGAACAACCCATAATAGCTCACTTCCTGTTGGGCTGACACATAACTATGAGCACGAAAGTTGTTCGGCCCGATGAGGTCTATATGTGTACCGAGTTTCATACATGTACGTGCAAGTGTGTTTGATATATGGACCAAGTTTTCAGACCCCACTTAAGGGGGCGCTGTCGAGTCCCCCTGCCACGCCCGGGTACCAGCTTCAGCCCGGCTCTGATGGCCGCGCATTCCGACGCCTGTGCGAAGTTTCAAGAGTTTTCGAGCATGTTAAGTGCCCCAAAAGTACCCGAGAAGTCGAAAAAAAAATAAAAAAAAAAAAAAAAACAAAGAATAATCTGAGGAAGAACAATAGGGCTCTGCGCCCTTTCAGGGCTTGGGCCCTAATTAAAGCTGCGAGCAGCGATGACGGGCCCAAGCCGGTGGCACCGCCACGCCGGTGGCATCAGCTTAACTGTGCACGGCAGGCAATATGCATTTAAACAGGAGAATATTCTAGAATCGCTCGAATATGCCACATTTACTGCAGCAACTGGTGCCACTATCACCACAAGCCACACCCATGATGTAATTTAAATCTAGATTAATTTTAATGTCATAGTATAAAATAAATAAAAGTTATATTTTCCTGCTCAAAATTTTGTAAGTCCAGAAGGCCAGTATTTAATTCAAGGTGTTTGTCATTTTTTTACTTATTCACACTAAAGTGATAGCTTTCGTCTATGATACGAAAGGGGTAAATTATCATTCCGAGAGAGAAAGGCACACACACAAACTCACAGGGTGAGAGAGACACCCCCCCCCCCCCCCCCACACACACACACACACACACACACAACACACACACACGTGCACGCACACACTCAAACACACACACACCCAGGGTGAGCCTGAGAGTGAGGGGGGAGGGGAAGGACTGAGAGAGAGGCACTCTGCACATTGAACAAGATTCACAAGATTTTAACAACAAAAAGAAATAAAATCTAAATGGTGGGAGAAAGTTTTTTTTATTTCACTCTCTGAAAAAAATATGTTGAATATATTTGAAATCAATATGTGTGGTCCAATATAAAAAATAAATAGAGAAAGTCACACACACACACACACACACACACACACACACACACACACACACACACACACACACACACACACACACACACACACACACACACACACACACACACACACACACACACACAATGATAGAGGGAGAGTGAGGGGGGAGGGGAAGGACTGAGAGAAAGGCACACACACATACTCACAGGGTGAGAGAGAGACCCCCCCCCCCCCCTCCACACACACACACACACAGAGAGAGTGATAGAGAGGGGGAAGGGGAAAGACAGGCAGAGGGCATTCCATAGACTTAATGGTTTTTATACTGTACAAACTGTAAATTCTATCCCCCTACACTACCCCTAAGCCTACATATCGCACACACACACACACACACACACACACACACACACACACACACACACACACACACACACACACACACACACACACACACACACACACACACACACACACAACCCCTAAACCTACCATCACAGAAAACATTCTGCATTTTTACATTTTTATTAAAACATTGTTTAGTATGCTTTTAAAGCTATTTTGATTTACGGGGACACATGAAATGTCTTCATAAACCATGATTATGTTGTAATAAACACCCCTTCAACACACCCGCTTATCGCTAGCGTTTTTCGTGCCGTTTTTCGGCGCGTCTTGAGTGTTCACACCCAAGCGATTTTCACTGGCGCTGCGCCGAGTGAACGTGCACATTCAGTCGATGCGCTCGCGGTACACAAGATGGTGCTGCGGCACTTTAAGCCTTTGACACTCGCTTGTCACACAGAAGGAGAAGAGAGACTGTATTTACGTGCTTGCCAAAACCATAGACATATTATGTATATGGACAAAACCATTCACACACTTTTTGCTAACTGGCAAGCAGCATTAGCTGTTCATCTTCTTCTTTGTCTACTTACTACTTCTTCGTCGTATCAATGTGTGCTCGGCAAGACCGTTTTGTGATCGAGCGCCACCAAGTCATGTTTTACTGTCACTTCAGCAGCTCCAGGCACATGAACAAAAGCGCTGATCTCATTGGTCGGACAGTTTTTTACGCACTGCGTCAAAATAAAAAAACGAACCCGAGGCGTTTTTTAAAAAATGACGCTTTTACGCCTGGCGTTTTGCGCGTCGGTGTGAACACTCATATTGGCGCCCATTGTTTAGTCACGAGGCGTTAAACGTCGGCGATAAACGCGTGCGAAAATCGTCCCGGTGTGAACAGGCCTTTACACTGCCCCTAAACCTACCCATCACACACACACACACACACACACACACACACACACACACACACACACACACACACACACACACACACACACACACACACACACACACACACACACACACACACACACACACACACACACACACACACACACACACACACACACACACACACAGAGACACACAGACACACAAACCTCTTAAAGCTATTTCATTTATGGGACACAGGAAATATTCTCATAAACCATGTTTACATTGTAATTTGTAGTATATTTTTAAAGCTACTTGGTTACATATTAATAATACATTATTTAGTATGTTTTTAAAGATATTTTTATTATGTGGACACATGAAATGTCCTCATTAACCACTACGTTGTAATAACAGTGTAATACCCATGTCATTATACAAATTTGTGTCCCTAATAAATCACATAAACAAGCACACACACACACACACACACACACACACACACACACACACACACACACACACGGAGAGAGAGAGTTTGAAAAATAACAACACTGCTACCTTTTAGTGAGGGGAGGGCAGACAGAGAATAAATATTCAGAAGAAATATATTAAATAAAATAAATATATTGATCTGAAAAATAGTATGATTATTTTAAAGCTATTTGGTTACATTTGAATAAAACATTGTTTTAGTATGTTTTTAAACACACACACATACACGTTGTAATACCAGTGTAATACCCATGTCATTATACAAATTTGTGTCCTCATAAATCACAAACAAGAGAGAGAGAGAGAGAGAGAGAAACAAGTTTTTTTTTATCCTGCTTCAAAACTAATACAATGCTGCCATCTTGTGTTCATTGAGGGGAGAGCAGCACACACACAGACACAGAGAATTTCTGTTCCCCTTTTTTGTCCTTATTTAATCCCTTGCCATGGAAACACCGTTTGAGATATCCAATATCCGTTCACATTTTAGCATCTTCAGTATCTTTGTTTCATGTTGACCGAGTTTGGTGGAGATTGAATAAATCACCTACGAGGAGAACGTAAAAACTCAGACCCCGATTTAACCAAAAATTCCCCTTCAAACCAAAATATCTGACTTCCTGTTGGTCGGAGCTAATGACTGTAAATTAGAAAGTTGTCCGGCTCGATGAGGTCAATATATATACTGAGTTTGGTGATTGTAGATGAAACGAAGCCCTTCACTTTTGTCAAAAGGTGGCGCTAGAGAGCCCCTCATCCCCGCCCGTTTCTGAGGCTTTGCCCATGTGTACTGACTGACATCTCTGATGTGTGTGTTGAGTTTCAAGCAGTTTCAAGCAATTTCAAGCATGCTAAGAGCCTCAGAACAGCCAAAAGATTATTAAACTTTGACACGTTGCCATGGCAACAGTATTTGAAATTTCAGGAATCCATTTCATACGTCTCTATCTGTCATGTTTTCACATTATACTGATGAAGTTTGGAATAAATCAGGTGAAAATAAGATGGTGATTCAAAGCATTTTTGAAAGTGACACACTTCCTGCTGCCAGTTGGTGGCGCTATAATTTTGACTCACAAAAGTCATATCCATGTGATCGGCCTTTTACAACGAACACACAGCTGAAGTTTCATCCAAACCAGTCAATGTTTGCACAAGTTAAAACACACTTCCTGTTTCCCTTTTCTCGCCATAAATTCGTTGCTTCGCCACGGCCAGACTTTTCGAGATATCAAAAATCCGCTCGCAATTTAGCATCCTGAATATGTTCACTTAATGCTGACCGAGTTTGGCAATGATCGAAACAATGGCCTCGGAGGAGTATATTAAATTCCAGAGCATGCGTTTTCCGAACAACCCATAATAGCTCACTTCCTGTTGGGCTGACACATAACTATGAGCACGAAAGTTGTTCGGCCCGATGAGGTCTATATGTGTACTGAGTTTCATACATGTACGTGCAAGTGTGTTTGATATATGGACCAAGTTTTCAGACCCCACTTAAGGGGGCGCTGTCGAGTCCCCCTGCCACGCCCGGGTACCAGCTTCAGCCCGGCTCTGATGGCCGCGCATTCCGACGCCTGTGCGAAGTTTCAAGAGTTTTCGAGCATGTTAAGTGCCCCAAAAGTACCCGAGAAGTCGAAAAAAAAATAATAAAAAAAAAAAAACAAAGAATAATCTGAGGAAGAACAATAGGGCTCTGCGCCCTTTCAGGGCTTGGGCCCTAATAATAATAAACTTTCGAAATCCAATAGGGTCCTCACACCATCGGTGCTCGGGCCCTAATTAAAGCTGCGAGCAGCGATGACGGGCCCAAGCCGGTGGCAACGCCACGCCGGTGGCATCAGCTTAACTGTGCACGGCAGGCAATATGCATTTAAACAGGAGAATATTCTAGAATCGCTCGAATATGCCACATTTACTGCAGCAACTGGTGCCACTATCACCACAAGCCACACCCATGATGTAATTTAAATCTAGATTAATTTTAATGTGATAGGATAAAATAAATAAAATTTATTCAGGGTGAGCCTGAGAGTGAGGGGGGAGGGGAAGGACTGAGAGAGAGGCACTCTGCACATTGAACAAGATTCACAAGATTTTAACAACAAAAAGAAATAAAATCTAAATGGTGGGAGAAAGTTTTTTTTATTTCACTCTCTGAAAAAAAATATGTTGAATATATTTGAAATCAATATGTGTGGTCCAATATAAAAAATAAATAGAGAAAGTCGCACACACACACACACACACACACACACACACACAATGATAGAGGGAGAGTGAGGGGGGAGGGAAGGACTGAGAGAAAGGCACACACACATACTCACAGGGTGAGAGAGAGACCCCCCCCCCCCCCCCCCCCCCCTCCACACACACACACACACACACACACACACACACACACACACAGAGTGATAGAGAGGGGGAAGGGGAAAGACAGGCAGAGGGCATTCCATAGACTTAATGGTTTTTATACTGTACAAACTGTAAATTCTATCCCCCTACACTACCCCTAAGCCTACATATCGCACACACACACACACACACACACACACACACACACACACACACACACACACACAATGATAGAGGGAGAGTGAGGGGGGAGGGGAAGGACTGAGAGAAAGGCACACACACATACTCACAGGGTGAGAGAGAGACCCCCCCCCCCCCCTCCACACACACACACACACACACACAGATAGAGAGGGGGAAGGGGAAAGACAGGCAGAGGGCATTCCATAGACTTAATGGTTTTTATACTGTACAAACTGTAAATTCTATCCCCCTACACTACCCCTAAGCCTACATATCGCGCACACACACACACACACACACACAACCCCTAAACCTACCATCACAGAAAACATTCTGCATTTTTACATTTTCAAAAAACATCACTTAGTCTGATTTATAAGATGTTTTCCTCATGGGGACCTAAAAATGTCCCCACAAGGATGAGGATTTCGGATATTGCCATCTTTGTGGGGACATTTTGTCCCCATAACGTAGGTGTTACCCATGAAATGATAACATTAATTTGGAAATTGTTTTTATTTTTTTTACTTTTATTCCTCTTGTGCAGAACTCACACAGTACACATTTGGTCGTTGTTATTGTAGTTTACTTTAGTTGAGTATTTGTGCACATTTATGTGTGTGCGTGTGTGGTCAAACTGCAAACACAAAACAATTCACAATTATTATCTAGTAATGTTCACATCACCAAATACGTTTCTAAAACATTGTAACATCAGCTTTGTGTACTAAGCATTAAACTTTGTTTAACTAAATGCAACATATTTTACAGGCAATACAAACTGTAAATGTCTAAAACAAAACAAATATATAACATTAGGCGTTTAGGCGCTAATCGCAAATAGCGATCTTCATAGTGATACACAAACCATCACAACACTTAAAAAACATAACACTACTCACCACGCTGGGAATATAATGTAAGATAATAGTTTTAGCTGGAATTGTTAAATGTTCAAATCTTCATTTGAGATCAACATGGCTTTCTTACTCAGTTCAGTTTGTTTTTCCCTGCACGATCACATCACTTACGCTCACCGGAACAACGTCCTTAAAGGGGCAGCACCCAACATCAGGGATTACCAGTCCTCACACACACACACACACACACACACACACACACACACATGTCTGGTGCGCTATCCTTCTGGGGACTCACCATAGGCGTAATGGTTTTTATACTGTACAAACCATATTTTCTATCCCCTTACACTGCCCCTGCCCTAAACCTAGCCCTCACAGGAGACATTCTGCATTTTTACATTTTCATAAAAACTCATTCTGAATGATTTATAAGCTTTTGTGCCCGTGGGGACCTCAATTTAGGTCCCCACGGTGACACGAGTCCCCATGAGTCTGTCTACAGTCAGGTTCAAGTCCCCACCAGGCTAGAAAAACATGTACACACACACACACACACACACACACACACACACACACACACACACACACACACACACAAATCCCTGAAGAGATGGAATGTTTTTTTTTTTATCCTGTTTCAAAACTAACACAATGCTGCCATCTTGTGTTCATTGAGGGGAGGGCAGCACAAACAGGCACAATACATTATACAAAGAAATATTTATAAAATATATATATATATTCATCTTAAAAATAATATAGTCTTTTAAAATTAATCTAAGTTCAATTGCCAAACATTCAATCTTAATTTAATTGAAATCAAAATATGATTTTACAAGATATGAGAGAATTTCTGTTCCCCTTTTTTGTCCTTATTTAATCCCTCGGCATGGCAACACCGTTTGAGATATCCAATATCCGTTCGCATTTCAGCATCTTCCGTATCTTTGTTTCATGTTGACCGAGTTTGGTGGAGATTGAATAAATCGCCTACGAGGAGAACGTAAAAACTCAGAGCCTGAATTATACCAATATTCACGTTCAAACCAAAATATCTGACTTCCTGTTGGTCGGAGCTAATGACTGTAAATTCGAAAGTTGTCCGGCTCGAAGAGAACAATATATGTACCGAGTTTGGTGACTGAAGATAAAACTAACCCCCCCACTTTTGTCAAAAGGTGGCGCTAGAGAGCCCCTCATCCCCGCCCCGTTTCTGAGGCTTTGCCAATGTGTACTGACTGACATCTCTGATGTGTGTGTTGAGTTTCAAGCAGTTTCAAGCAATTTCAAGCATGCTAAGAGCCTCAAAACAGCCAAAAGATTATTAAACTTTGACACGTTGCCATGGCAACAAAATTTAAAATTTCAGGAATCTATTTCATACGTCTCTATCTGTCATGTTTTCACATTATACTGATGAAGTTTGAAATAAATCTGCTGAAAATAAAATGGTGATTCAAAGCATTTTTGAAAGTGACACACTTCCTGCTGCCAGTTGGTGGCGCTATAACTTTGACTCACAAAAGTCATATCCATGTGATCGGCCTCTTACAACGAACACACAGCTGAAGTTTCATCCAAATCAGTCAATGTTTGCTGACGTTATTACACACTTCCTGTTTCCCTTTTCTCGCCATAAATTCGTTGCTTCGCCACGGCCAAACCATTTGACATATCAAAAATCCGCTCGCAATTTAGCATCCTGAATATGTTCACTTCATGCTGACCGAGTTTGGCAATGATCGAAACAATGGCCTCGGAGGAGTATATTAAATTCCAGAGCATGCGTTTTCCGAACAACCCATTATAGCTCACTTCCTGTTGGGCTGACGCATAACTATGAGCACGAAAGTTGTTCGGCCCGATAAGGTCTATATGTGTACCGAGTTTCATACATGTACGTGCAAGTGTGTTTGATATATAGACCAAGTTTTTAGACCCCACTTTAGGGGGCGCTGTCGAGTCCCCCTGCCACGCCCGGGTACCAGCTTCAGCCCGGCCCTGATGGCCGCGCATTCCGATGTGTGTGCAAAGTTTCAAGAGTTTTTGAGCATGTTAAAGGCCCCAAAAGTGCCCGAGAAGTCGAAAAAATAAATAAAAAGAATAATCCTTAGGGGAACAATAGGGCTCTGCGCCCTTTGGGCTTGGGCCCTAATAATCCTTAGGGGAACAATAGGGCTCTGCGCCCTTTCAGGCTTGAGCCCTAATAATAAAAAAAAGAATAATCTGAGGAAGAACAAGAGGGCTCTGCGCCCTTTCAGGCTTGAGCCCTAATAAGAAACAGAGGAAGAACAATAGGGCTCTGCGCCCTTTCAGGGCTTGGGCCCTAATAAAAGGCTTCTTGGGGGATAAAAATTGTGAAATTGAGGATGAAAAAGAATGGAAGTGTGTTTTCCTATTTGGTGTTAATGAAAAATGTGAAAATCAAAATATTGTTAATGTGTTGTTAACTGTTGCTATATACTATTTGGGTAAGGAGAAACATGGCAGGAGAAGGAAAAGGAAGCATGGATTTATTGTCATATTTTAATAAAAGGCTAAATATGTACTTTAAAGCTTTAGAAATGTACTGTCTGGAAGAAAGAAAGGTATTTTTGAGAAGATATTTCTAAAAAACAATCCCTATATAATTAAGACTGAGAATGGACTGCAAATGCAATTATAAAATTGTAAGGTTATAAGCCTACCGTGAATGTTAAAAATGGTTTTGGTGAAAGAATGTTAATTTTGTGAAGAGAATGGTTGAATAAGATGATTCAATGTGCAATTGTAATTTTGCTTTATGTGTTTTAAAGTTTTTCTATTAATATAAATAAATAAAGCTTGGAAGAGCCAAGACATTTTTTAATATAACTCCGATTGTATTCGTCTGAAAGAAGAATGTTATATACACACCTAGAATGACTTGAAGGTGAGTAAATCATGGGGGAATTTTCATTTTTTCTTTTAGGCACTAAAATGGTCTCACAGGAAATGTATGTGTAATATAATACTCATTTTCACCCAACATGCACATACGCCACTAAAAACTCAATATACCATATCATTCAACTTAATGCCAATAATAGAGGAAGTGAAGGAATTATTTGACAATGTGTAATCATCCAGCTTGTGTCAAAGACCTGTTATGGTCAAAGATTAGTTAAGTTGTAAAGCTTTAGTCGTGCAAGCCAGAAATAATTTTCTAGTTCTCTATTTATAGAATATCCAGCAAAATGCAAACACTGTGAAGAACTACGCAGGTGCATACACAAGTCAGTAATCAAAACACTTTATTCATATTTTCCAAAGCAAAAAAAAAAAAAGAATATTTTCACACTTAAATGGGAAAGAATAATAAAGCAGTTGCAACAACAGTGAAGTCACCTCTTTGCACAGGCCTGTATCTGATGAAGTATGTTGGAATAACATCAAGCCAAATGTGTCATACCTTTCTGCTATTGATATGGACTCTAATTATTATAGCATAAACTAAACCAGCATTTCTAATCTGATACTATAGAAGTGCTTTTCAAAGATCCTCTAACTCACCTTTATACACAGACCAACACGTCAATGATACATAACAGTAGAGCACCTTGTATGGCTTGGGTTTATAACCATCAGGTCTGTTCCTCCTGATTTTGTAAATAGTTGTAATGCTATGACCTATAGCTCAAAAACAGGAGTGTTTATACTCATTTATGATCTCAGCTCCTCAAGGGCATAAAGAAAATTACTCCACTAAAACAAAGTCAAGCTTAAAGCTTCAGTGCATTCAAACACACAATACTTTAACAAAAGCGTTAAAAGAAAAATGTCACAATCTGAAATTTTGTCCTGTGGTTTCCAGTGAGGATTTACAGTAATTCCTACCGTATGAAATAGATCCCCCAGTCAAAAAACTTGCATTAATATTTGCAATATCAAGTAGGCAAAATTCAGAAAAACAAGATGAAAAGAATGGAAATGGCAACACATTTCCTTTCACATTTCCTAACTGTTCATTGTTATCAGTGATAATGTGCCACAGATGGTTCTCTCCAAGAACACATTTTTATCTTCTGAGAACTGCATTTTCATAAAATGTATCTTATTAACATTTATGATCGCAAATTATCGTCGCATATAGGTTGTAACAGGCCTGATCCTTATAACTTCTCCACACTAACATATTATTCCACAACAAATAGCCAATTTGGAATGTAAAGCGAAGCATATTTGTGAGTATAATCTTTCAAATAATCAATTTCAGTTTTTTTGAAAATTCAGAAATAGAAAAACTCATTTTGAACATTGAATCGATTGAGTTAGCGGACTTAAAACATCATTTAAGTTTTATCAGACATGGGTTCATACTGCAAGTAAAACTTGATTAACCATTCAAATCAAAATAAATACTTGTACTTTATACCCAACTACATCTATGTGGTGACCATATCACTCAATCAAGCAGCACTGATGTCTTTTACTTCCTAAAGAGACTGAAAACAGGGGCAGTGTTGCATGTTGATGATAATATCTTGTCATAAATATCAAATAATCAAATATATCTGTGGGTCTTTGGATTTCTGAATACTACAGCAAACACCAAATTAACAGTTTAAGGGTTAAATAGAGAATAAGTGCTATTGGGAAGGTAAAAAAAAAAGAACAAAACAGCAGCTCTTCTGAACTAGGAACACGCCTGCTGAACTGAACATCTTTCTTTGGGTTTCAAAACCGTAATAACTGTCCAACCTCTTCTAATTGGTTATTATGATTTGGTCACATGGGAAGTAAATGGTCATCTCTTTCCTCTGGCTCCTCCCCAAGAGGTTCAGTTGCCACACCTCTGTATGTGGGGGGTTGTTCTCTGTTACCACGGGATCGGCAGACGAAATCACATCCGTCCTGTTAGGGTGATAAAAGGGTATTTGGTTCATAAAGACAAAGAATGACTGAAACAGGAGACAGAGATGTATGTACGTGATTACACCTACAGCAGATAAGTTGCCGATCTGTGACCAAAAGGCATAGTTGGGGAACTGTTCAACTCCCTTGGCTCCAACTACCAGTCGCTGATAGAGGAATCCACCGGTAAGATACACAGCCAGGCAGGAGAATACACTGTGAACAGCAAACCGGAACATTACATGTAAAGTTTGTGCATTAATGTTTCTCCTTGATTGCCACTAATGGTATGATGATCCCTCTGAGAATGTTGAAGCACTCACACAATAAGGAATATGGAGCCGCCACTGAGTTTGGATGAGGTTGCAGGGCAGAGCAAATTGGTGTCCAGCTCAAACAGGTAATAACAGTCCTCATTCTTCTGATTGTCCTCCAAAACCACTGAAAACTCAATCTAACAAAAAAACAAAACAAAGCAATTAATGATTAATAAGGAAACTACTGAGTTGATTAGGTTATCGCCATGGTAAAAGCTATTATCTAGTCCAAAAATGACAGTGCATTAATGCTAGTAGCCAGGGCTTGATATTAACTTTTTTGCTCACCAGCCCCTGTGGCTTGTGGTTTTCCAAAGTTTTCACATCGATACCATGGGGAAAAACTGCCATATAAATATTTTTAAAATTCGGCAGCAGGTAAATTAGGCTGCTGTCACTTTAAGACCTGACGCACAGATCCATTATACTATTACACATGTGTTTTCCTTCTCAACTGTTTACACTTAAAACATAACCGTGTTAAAACATATGTTTACATGAATACTCGCCAACATTATTTTGTGTGTATTTTTGACCGTTTAAGCGCAATAAGCAGCAAAAACGAACTGAGGGTGGCTTTATGTGTGCAATATCAGCGGGAATGAGTAAAATTATGTGCAAACCCACGCCGAAATTCCAGCCCTGTAACACCAACAATATTCATCCGGAACAAAAGAAATGAGTTAGTGAGTGGAGGACGGGTTTGTGTGTAGAATCGCTGTCAGAGAGATCATGAGAGAGCGAGAAAGCACAGCTGGTATCATGCATCTATTCTGCGGAAAATGAGTATTGGAAGCGTTTCAGATATTTCAGTATTGAAAAATCTATATTTTTGATAATTCTACATTGCACTTCGTTTATTTTAGATGCCTTTTTAAAGACTACAATTGAAAAATGTATATATAATATTCAACCCGCCAAAGTGACTAGTAGGAGTGACTGCGTTACACGCCACTGCTGAAATCCAATCGCAGATGGCGAGTGTTAAATGTCAAGCCCTGCTAGTAACCCTGTTGAAGGTATGTAATTTGGCAGTGGCTATTTCCTTTGCACTAAGTGTAAATAGTTGTTAGATGCGATTTATACTTTGTGCAAATAGTGCAGTAATATTTACACCTCAGTGTATTGCAGTATATTATAAAGCAGTATGCAATAACACCATATTCAGTGCATATGAATACAAGGAGAGTCATGTCAAAAAACTAACTCTACCCGCCTTACTCTCCACACCACTGCTCCAGTTACCAACAGGATTTGTTTTGTATGTTTTGTAATTTTGTCTGGCTCAATCAGATAATTGTGGGAGGAGTTAGTGTAAATAGACACTCTGATATAATTTTGCATTACACAAATTTCAGCAACAATATCAAAGTCATGTGGGTCACATTTTGACAGAAGTACAACAAATGTTATGAGGGTCAATAATGATGCTCAATTGTTGTCCTTGTCGAGATCTTATAATATATTTAAAAAACATTGAAAAGCAATTCATAGATGCATTTTTTATTTATTTAAATATTTAAGGGGTATAAAGTAAAAATGTCAGAGTGATACAACTGTCCTGACATTATACTGAAGAAAATGTTTGAAATGGAAACCTTGAGTAGTGTAAGTCAGTCTTATTGCTGTTAGCTTAAAATAAAACTTTTTTTTTTAATTAAGTAATTGAAATAAGCTTAAACAAAACAGAAATATTAGATGAAAAAACTTAAAAGAATATTGAAGTATTAAAATTACTAAAAATAAAATACAAATAAGTTAAAGGTAAAAAACAAACAAAATAAAAACAACAAAAACACATAACAAAACTATTTGGGGGCAAATAGTAAACTGTGAAATATAAATTTCATGCATTCTGGCTTATTTACACTGTTAAAGAGTTGGATTATCATGCTAAACATGGCCAGAAAAAAAAAAACCTTGTTGGATGTAAGAGAGTATTTCTGTGCCAAATACACTCCTTCAGGATTCGAACAAGTTTTGGAAAGTTTTTTTTTCTGAGTATGGCCCCTTTATGAAGTCATAAAGGGCAGAATTCCTTGTATGAGCACTATGCGCGTGCACATCAACCAGAACTAGAGCAAGAGCATCAACAAAGAGCTTCGTTCAGGTTACGGAAGCGTCAGCGCTGTCATTTTATTTTTAGACCACAAAATCAAAAATGTCACTAAAGAAGTGTGTTTCTGCTTGTGAGGAAAGGATAACCTTGTTCAGCTTCCCAAATAACCCAGTGTTAAGGAAACAGTGGATGCAGTTTGTTTTTCCGGAGCAGCAGCAGAGTTCTGCAAGTGTGTTAAGTGAGTCAAAACCGCAGGCGGTGAGAGAAACTGCATCAAATGTCTGTGTTTTGTTGGCAATCGGCATGTGTAAGTCCACATAATTTCAACAACACGAACGTATAGTGAATCGAAAGTTATCCAGGGAGTGTGTGTGTATGTGCTCAAGATTCTTTAGCTCCTCCCACTGCGAGCCTTCACGAGTTTGGCTGTTTTCGGAAAGAATCGGTACAGCGTATCTGTCTTTTATAAATAAGATAAAATTTAAGACTTTTCGGAGATATGAAGGATGCAATACTACTCTATAGGAAACTGTTTGGTATGACCCCTTTAAACACAAAAGTTTTTCTGAACTGTCGCTATTGCCATTTAATGCAACAAAGATGGCCAAAGACAACATACTTTACAAACAGACCTACCAATTTCTGTAAAAATAAAATAACGATGCTGCCATCTAAAATCATTTTTTAGAAATTCCAAATCTCAGCTGAGCCCACTCTACCAAACAGTGGATTACTCTGTAAATATTAATCCATGGCATTTAATATTTTTGCTTTCATTACTATTAAAGCCACAATATTATTCAAAACAAAGGCGTAGCTTGATGACACCTTGATTTTGCTGCACTTTTATTATGCTGCAGACGACCGCTTATGCTTCTTTCGCTCATGCGTATGTGGGGTAATGCAGCTCTGTTTTATCATATTACATACATTTGAGTGTGTTGAAAGTTATGTTATAAATAATGTTACTCTGTTTGTTCGCTCAGCGGCTACTATGAGACACTGGTTGCACACTGCAGTAAGCTAGATTGATATTAGACATGGTAAAACATGGTACTCGCGGTAAATCAAGAAAACAAGATTTAAACAATAAGACTAACTGTGTTGAGCTATATAACAATGATTAGTTTTCTGTCGATGGATGTATTCAAACAGTTGCTCACCTGTCTAATAAAACACATAACATAAAGCGACTTTGGTGTTTCCATGGTTTCTACAAAATAAAACAAACCGGAAAGAAGGTAATGCGGGTATGTCATTGATAGGTGATGCACGCACATGGTCCGTGTCCATGTGGTTATTTGGACACGGAATGACCTGACCCGATAGTCCTGGTCAACTGAAAAGTTTCAAAATTTTAACTTTGATTCAATGAGGAGTATAAAGTCATGTGTAAATGTTAGGACACCATATTGAACTCCATGGTCTTCTGTATTAGGTCATAATAAAAAAAATCATCTAGTTTTTGGCAGGTCTTAAATTTTGGAAAATAAAACCCATGACATATTACGCTGTGTTATAATTTATTTAGCAAAAATAAAGTCAAGATATAACAACCATGGGTAGGACACCCTATCATTCAATTGTCTGTAGATCCACTTTTAGCAGCAATAACTTGAAGTAATCATTTTCAGCATGATTTATCAGTCTCTCACATCATTCTGAAGGAATTCTGGTCCACTCTTTATAACATTGCTTCAGTTTGTTGAGGTTTGTGGGCATATGTTTAAGCACAGCTCTTGTCACAGCATTTCAGTCAGGATGAGGTCTGGACTTCCACTGGGCCATTGCAACACCTTCATTCTTTTCTTTTTCAGTCATTCTGTTGTAGATTTGCTGGTGATCTTCGGATCATTGTCCGGTTGCATGACCCAATTTTAGCCAAGCTTTTGTTGTCGGACAGATGGTCTCACATTTGACTCTAGAATACTTTGGTATACAGAGGAGTTAATGGTCGACTCAATGACTGTGAGGTGCCCAGGTCCTGTGGCTACAAAACAAGCCCAACATCATCAACCCTCCAACAGCATGCTTGACTTTTGGTATGAGGGGTGATGATG
>JARQWZ010008932.1:2500-23775 GCA_033150135.1 Gobio occitaniae
CGGAGGAGGAGCGGAGGAGGAGCCGGGGAGGAGCGGAGGAGGAGCGGAGGAAGAGCGGAGGAAGAGCGGAGGAGGAGCGGAGGAGGAGCGGAGGAGGAGCAGAGGAGGAGCGGAGGAGGAGCGGAGGAGGAGCGGAGGAAGAGGAGGAGGAAGAGCGGAAAAGGAGCGGAGGAGGAGCGGAGGAGGAGCCGGGGAGGAGCGGAGGAGGAGCGGAGGAGGAGCGGAGGAGCGGAGGAAGAGCGGAGGAGGAGCGGAGGAGGAGCGGAGGAGGAGCGGAGGAGGAGCGGAGGAGGAGCGGAGGAAGAGGAGGAGGAAGAGCGGAGAAGGAGCGGAGGAGGAGCGGAGGAGGAGCCGGGGAGGAGCGGAGGAGGAGCGGAGGAGGAGCGGAGGAAGAGGAGGAGGAAGAGCGGAGAAGGAGCGGAGAAGGAGCGGAGGAGGAGCCGGGGAGGAGCGGAGGAGGAGCGGAGGAGGAGCGGAGGAAGAGCGGAGGAGGAGCGGAGGAAGAGCGGAGGAGGAGCGGAGGAGGAGCGGAGAAGGAGCGGAGGAAGAGCGGAGGAGGAGCGGAGGAGGAGCCGGGGAGGAGCGGAGGAGGAGCGGAGGAGGAGCGGAGGAAGAGGAGGAGGAAGAGCGGAGAAGGAGCGGAGAAGGAGCGGAGGAGGAGCCGGGGAGGAGCGGAGGAGGAGCGGAGGAGGAGCGGAGGAAGAGCGGAGGAGGAGCGGAGGAGGAGCGGAGGAGGAGCGGAGGAGGAGCGGAGGAGGAGCGGAGAAGGAGCGGAGGAAGAGCGGAGGAGGAGCGGAGGAGGAGCGGAGGAGGAGCGGAGAAGGAGCGGAGGAGGAGCGGAGGAGGAGCCGGGGAGGAGCGGAGGAGGAGCGGAGGAGGAGCGGAGGAGCGGAGGAAGAGCGGAGGAGGAGCGGAGGAGGAGCGGAGGAGGAGCGGAGGAGGAGCCGGGGAGGAGCGGAGGAGGAGCGGAGGAGGAGCGGAGGAGCGGAGGAAGAGCGGAGGAGGAGCGGAGGAGGAGCGGAGGAGGAGCGGAGGAAGAGCGGAGGAGGAGCGGAGGAGGAGCGGAGGAAGAGCGGAGGAGGAGCGGAGGAGGAGCGGAGGAAGAGCGGAGGAGGAGCCGGGGAGGAGCGGAGGAGCGGAGGAGGAGCGGAGGAGGAGCGGAGGAGGAGCGGAGGAAGAGCGGAGGAGGAGCGGAGGAGGAGCGGAGGAAGAGCGGAGGAGGAGCGGAGGAGGAGCGGAGGAAGAGCGGAGGAGGAGCCGGGGAGGAGCGGAGGAGGAGCGGAGGAGGAGCGGAGGAGGAGCGGAGGAGGAGCGGAGGAAGAGCGGAGGAGGAGCGGAGGAGGAGCGGAGGAGGAGCGGAGGATGAGTGGAGGATGAGCGGAGGAGGAGCGGAGGAAGAGCGGAGGAGGAGCGGAGGAGGAGCGGAGAAGGAGCGGAGGAGCGGAGGAAGAGCGGAGGAGGAGCGGAGGAAGAGCGGAGGAAGAGCGGAGGAGGAGCGGAGGAGGAGCCGGGGAGGAGCGGAGAAGGAGCGGAGGAGCGGAGGAAGAGCGGAGGAAGAGCGGAGGAGGAGCGGAGGAAGAGGAGGAGGAAGAGCGGAGGAAGAGCGGAGGAGGAGCGGAGGAGGAGCGGAGGAAGAGGAGGAGGAGCGGAGGAAGAGCGGAGGAGCGGAGGAGGAGCGGAGGAAGAGGAGGAGGAGCGGAGGAAGAGCGGAGGAGCGGAGGAGGAGCGGAGGAAGAGCGGAGGAGGAGCGGAGGAAGAGCGGAGGAGCGGAGGAGGAGCGGAGGAAGAGCGGAGGAGGAGCGGAGGAAGAGCGGAGGAGGAGCGGAGGAGGAGCAGAGGAGGAGCGGAGGAAGAGCGGAGGAAGAGGAGGAGGAGCGGAGGAGGAGCGGAGGAAGAGCAGAGGAAGAGGAGGAGGAAGAGCGGAGGAGGAGGAAGAGCGGAGGAGGAGCGGAGGAAGAGCGGAGGAGGAGCGGAGGAAGAGCAGAAGTACTGCTGGAAACAGGTCAGGATTATTAAAGCTTGAATGCTTGTTTAGAATCATGTCTCACGTGTGCTCATCTCTTTTCTGAAGTTCAGGGTTAGGGTCAGGGTAAGGGTCAGGGGTCACATGCTTCTGCATGCACTTGGCCACGCCCACTCTGTAAATGCCCCTGCTATAGCTGCCCACAGACCGCCTGTGCACTAGAGCTCCTCCAGGACTATATGCTTTGTTTCTTGGTCCGGACCAAACGAACCAAACGAACTGAACTACTGGTGTGAACTAGTCTAAGCCCTGCTGCCACGGTTCAGTTTCATGTTAAACATTCTTGCCAACATTTCTGATCTGTATTCAAAAATTCAACAGGACTGCTTCGTCGGTCCATTAATGGCATCACATGGATCATTTTACATCTGTTAAAATCTTTTTTTGGACAAATTTTGTTTGTGGGATGTCGACTGAGAACGAAAATAAAAAACATGGATATGAACAGACATTTAAGTTACCAATGGCGGACAACAGACGGCAGAAGGTAAATAAATACCTTTATATTTTTTCTACTGTCACATCAACATATATAGTGTATTAAAGTTATATGCTAATCGCGAATAACTGTTATGTTCTTCTGTGTTTTGTTATGTTGTAATACTGTTAAGCTAGGACTGGGCACAATGACGATGATAGTGACTAACTTATCCAATATTGCACACAATTATCTCAAAATCCCTGTCATGTGAGGTATTCGCTTGATTTAAACAGTCAGTTATGTTTGAAGTAACGTTAGAGTTAAACGGTTCAAGTTAACGTGAGAATCCCGGATGCGTGTCATTGTGCTTTCGTTCTTAAAGGGGCAGCAGCTTAATAAACTGCCGTCTCATAATTTGAATCAAACAACAAAAGACTAGAGAAGACCTTCTGCGTTTTTAAGAATCAAGTGATATTAATGCATAGAATATCATGCAGTGAAGACTAAGCAGTATTATTCTGTAGTATTTCTTAATAAAATATCTATAAATCAACTATACTGTGATATTGTTATTGTGAAATAAAATTTCTCATGTATGAAGAATAATATGGTCATAATGCCCATCCCTACTGTCAGCTAGTTTTCAGATCAAGCTTGTCATAAAAGTAAAGGAGTTATGGAATGAGTAATGAACACTGTCATGTACACTCATTCAGCAGAGAGGACAGGAATCCACCATCCTTAGACTCTGAAGAATTACAGGCAAACCAGGAGTTTGGATCTACTGTCAAGTTTTTGTATGGACCTGGTGAGTACATTTGCAAGTCCATGTCTCTGTCAGTAAGTTGATAATTAATATTAATGTTTTATCAAATAAATTAATATTCATTTGTGTGTGTGTGTGTGTGTGTGTGTGTGTGTGTGTGTGTGTGTGTGTGTGTGTGTGTGTGTGTGTGTGTGTGTGTGTGTGTGTGTGTGTGTGTGTGTGTGTGTGTGGGCATGTTTTTGTGAAATATCAGGACACAAATGTGTTTAATGACATGGGTATGACAAAGGTATTACAAAAAGAGGGTGAAATATGAGGACGTTCTCCATGTCCTCACTTTTCAAAATGCTTATAAATCACACAGAGGTTTTTTTTCACAGAAAGTGAACTGCACAGTCTCCTGTGAGGGCTAGGGTTAGGGGCAGGGACAGTGTGTGTGTGTGTGTGTGTGTGTGTGTGTGTGTGTGTGTATGTTTCTTCCCCCCTCATAATCCTGAAGTTTTGGGAATGAAAATCTGCCACATGATCTTCAGAGGAAGTGAGTATTCATGTCATATCCAACATTAATACTGTTATGGTACCCTTATGTGTGTGGAAATGTGAACACAGGCAACTCAAGGCACTTGAGCTCTGGTTCAAACGTACCTTCTTATGTTTAAAAGCATAGCTCACTCAAAATGAAAACTCCCTCATCGTTTTCTCACCCTCATATCTTATCAAACTTGTATGACTTTCTTCTGTGAAACAAAATATTTTGAATAATGTTGGTAACCTAGCTACATTGGACCAAATTTTATGCATAATAATTACCAATAACCATCTCAAAGCTGAGCGGACTCTGTGTTCATATAGCCAGAATGTCTCAATGTCAAATGTTGCTTAAAGGAAAGGTACAAAAACAAAATCCTCCCTTTTTAAGGACTTTTCAGTGAATCAATGTCTTTTTCTTTCTTTCTTTTACAGATCCAGCTGATTATTGGAGATTTGGAAGAGGATTGCTCATTATCTGCTGTGTCTGTCCCTTCTGGTGCAGAATCATGGACCTGTTGTATGTTTTGATTTATATTTCTTATTACACTATATAGCTTGGATTCTGAATTAAAAGGTAAATGTTTGTCCACATATATCATCAGAGCTATATGGAGCCCTCAGGGGTCAGTTGAATATAGAGGAAAAGAACATAAAATTTATTTGGAAAATACAAAGTAAATACAAAACAGTAAATGGCACAATTTGTTATTTTGTTATAAGGTGAAATCATGACCTCATCATGATATTAGTAACCCTAACTTACAAGATAAATGCAATTTTTAGTTTTTCAATTCCTCCTGGGGGCTCTGAAGAATTTGTTTACTTAAATTTACATCTGAATAATACAAGTTTTAGAATCAATAGTGAATCCATAACAATCTTGTAATTGTATCAGTTTTGTACTTTTTTTTCAGTTTGAAATTTTATTCAACTTTAAAAATTTGATGAAACTGTTCCACTATCTGTATTTGAAATGTATTATGTATTGTATTGTTTACAGACTGTATTTTGTCTTCCAAAATAAAACTGTAAATTTAACACTTTATTGAATGTTTTTTTATTGTAATAATCTGTAAAATAACAGTGTTTTTCTGCAGAATTTTTAGTACTGTCACTTTATTGAAGGTGTTTGATCATAATAATCTAGGAAAAATCAGTAAAATAACAGTTTAAAACTGTATAAAAAATGGTAAATGACTGGCAGCTACGGCTGCCAAACGAAAACCGTAAAATTAAAGTAAAATATCTTAATTTAAACAAGGAAAAAATCTGTAAAATAACAGTGTTTTTCACTAAAACTTTTAATGTACATTTCTGTAAAATTATTGTTTTTGCACTTTATTTGAATTAAGATATTTTACCTTAATTTTATGGTTTTTGTTTGGCAGCCGTAGCTGCCAGTCATTTACCTTCCTTTTACGATTTTTTTTTTTACAGTGTACACACACATATATTATGTAAACACAAACTTTTATTTTGGATGCGATTAATCACGATAAACCTTTTGACAGCCCTAAAATCTCAACTTTTTTTGATAATTATTGACGATCAGAATCTTCCTGCACTGGTTTGGTTTCGATCGGGCCAAAAAGTTAGCAATACACTCAAAAAAATTAACTTTCCCAGTTGTTAGTTGCACTCAAATCATCTTTGTTCACATTACTTAAAAAACTCCTGTAACTAAATTGACTTAGATTTACTGAGTTGTTTATACTAAACATGAGTATTGTCAGCTTTACTTAACAAGTGTTTGTTCGGTCAACTTAACATCGCTGAGTGAAACGAGTGTTTAATGTGCAGTTCTGTTGGACATTTAGAGCAGTTTGTGTGATTCTGTGGTCATTATGCAGAAGACTGCCTGTGTTTCGGCTCTGGCCACTCATACACACATTTGTTAGATGGACTTCCTGCCCTCAATTATGTTATTTTTGAATTTTGTTTCTAAAAATATGCTTGTTGTTATTTAATAGTTTTCAACTTACACTTGTAGAGCAAGTCGTTAATTTAATAAGGTGAATTAAATCGATAAATGTGTTCACCTAACATAATAAACTTTTATCAATTTAACAACATTTTTAAGTAAACTGCTCATATAAATATTATGTAACAGTGTAATTATGTAGCCACTTGACGCAGCTTTTTTAGGTAAATCATTTTTTTTAGTGTAGTTTGAAAAGACCAGTTCGCAAAAGTAGGTTTTGAAAAACTCCAAAATTCCCCAAAATGTTTGGTTTGGTCTCCCCGTCCAGTTTAAGGGGAGAATGCTGATTATGGGATGCCACTCATGTGTATTGTGTGAATATTGGTTAACTGGTTTAATGACAGACGCATTGGTTTATAATGTGTAACCAGACATATATTGCTTTAGATGGTTTCCTCAAGTATATTACATTTTGGTTTCTTCAGTTATACATTAGTTTGTGGGTTTTCTCGACTATATATAACGGCTTCCCATGACCTGTCAATCACCCCGACACACACACACACACACACACACACACACACACACACATCACATCTGTTTTAGCAATAACCATCCCTCATGAAGATTGGCACTTTGTCTATCAGATCATATTTAGACAAATTTCTATGACAGATTCCAACGATTGTTTCGTGTGATGGATGGACCTGAACGCTTTCATAAAGTTCATCGGAAGTGAGAATAATTAGAGCGTTTTATCAATATCTGTTTCATTGATTATGGATCTAAACTATGGAAATAGAGGCTCGGATCTTTGCGATGTGAGGACCGACCGGACTCTCTGTGCTCATTAAACACCTCACATTCCCAGAGTAAAAGCAGCTCAAAGCAGGCGAAAGTGCCACAAATACATTCAAATACTGACCCTTCCTTTCTAAAGTTTAGTGCAGAATGAAGAGAGATCCGCTCACCTGCTCCATCAGTGCCTCCGGTGGGTCGCGCGCGGACAGTGTCCGTGTGTCCGTGTGTCCGTGACTCCGCGTGTCCGAGACCCCGGGACCGCGCCCCCCACACACACACACACACACACACACACTGATGCTCCTCCAGGTGTTTCCAGAGGTGCTGCCTGTCTTTCGTCCAGGGGCGGAGTCAGACTGCACACACTCGGGGCTTTGCCGAAATGCGGTTTGTCCGTTTAATTCTACGTTAACAGCGATACTGACTTAAAAATAACTTTGTGGTCCTACATGCTGGAGTAAAGTTGATCAAATGATCAGTGTGTCCCACAGGGTTTAGTAAAACTGTTGGATGGAGCTCTTGTCCAATCCCCCCGTGAGAAAATGTTGATATTAAAGTGAAATGCCTCGATCTGGCGCCGTTAGAGCTCTTAATGAGGAGTTCTGCACATGCGCACTGAGGAATGGCCGAAGAGTTAGCGCTGACCTGGTCCTGGGCTCACTCTCACACATACGATGCCAGACAATTATTACAAAAATATAATAATATCATGATGATTTATATAATTATTCCTATGACAGTAAAATCAATATAGCCTATTGTAAAACAAATTAAAAGTAAATGAAAATGCAGTAACATATTTTATTTTAACATTTTACACTGCTCCGGGTGTGTGTTCACGGTGTGTGTGTTCACTACTGTGTGTGTGCACTTGGATGGGTTAAATGCAGAGCACAAATTCCAAGTATGGGTCCCCATACATACTTGGCCACACATCACTTCACTTCACTACACTGCATTATAGGGAAATTACAATACTTTGTCCTAATTTCTTCACTAAAGATAAACCCTAAACTGACACCAGATCAGCCGCGGACCGCGAGCACTAACCCTCATTCAGTCACACAATCACGGCTCAGGTCCGGCGGAATAACCCGTTATAGATCTTTATGAAGCGGCACAGGCTCATTCACGGAAAACACCGAGTGAATGTTTAGCTGACAAATGCGCTAAAGTTGAGTAATATTCTATCATAACAAAAACCGAGAGAGATTGACAGGAGGCGTGGCTGAGACTGCGGGAAAGCATATTTACATTTATTAGTAGAGCTGTGTGTGATAAATAATAAATGATAAATGATATTCTGACAGCGCAAACCTGGAGGATTCGGTTCTTCATCCCTTCCGCCAAATTCAGGTTTTATTTGATAAAATATTTGATGTAATATAATTAAGTGTATGTAGCTACACTTTCTGATTTTGTTGAGCTATATTCGTTAACACACACACACACACACACACACACACACACACACACACACACACACACAGCTCGTTTGATGGGCGGTCAGTCGGTTTGTGTTTTTCGTCGTGTGGAAGATTTGGGGGTAAATGCTATTTTTATTTCAGATTTGTTACCCTAAAAATTGTCTTTAAATTAGTGTCATATCTGGTCCCACGTTAACACGTCACAATTATATATTTCGTTTCAAATCAATAATGAAACGAATGGACTTAAAATACTTAATAATCTTCATTAAAAGATGTTTGTAGAATTTGAAGATATTAAAAAACCTACAAAAGTTGATCCCCTGTAATATGTATTGGTTCAGTCAATAAAAAGGCACGTGTATACGGAAATATGAGCACTGGTTTTATTCGGGTTCAGTGTTACATCATCATCATCATCATCATCATCTTCTACACACTACAGGAGCTCAGACCCACAGCTGAGAGTTTCTATCTAAATCATAAACACTTCTGTCGTGACCGAGGAATAAATATAGTTTGATATGATCTCTGGCTCACTCCAATAAAAGCGTCAGGTCTGCACTCTAAAAAAAGGTTCTCTATGGCACCAAAAATGGTTCTTGGCTCGTAATCATAGGGAACCTTTTTTTAGTGCTATATAGCACCAATTTTGGTTCTTCAGCGGTTCTTCACTGGTTCTTTGACTAAGGTGCTATATAGCACCCCTGAAGAACCACTGAAGGACCAAAATTGGTGCTATATAGCACTAAAAAAGGTTCCCTATGATTACGAGCCAAGAACCATTTTTGGTGCCATATAGAACCTTTTTTTTTTTTAGAGTGTGTGGGGTCAGGGTTCAGGCGCACTCGGGGCCGGACGAGTCCTCCTCCGAGTAAGATTTGGAGCGCGCGAAGAGCCCATCCTCGTCCACGGGAAACGCGCCGGTCGTCGTGACGCACAGGCCCTTGCGCTTGAGTTTGCGCTCCTCCATCCGGATGGTGTCGTAGAGCCCCGTCGGCCCGTCCTCCAGGAGCACGTTCCTCTCCGAGCTGGACGGCCTGAGCTGGCACACGGAGCGCAGCAGCAGCAGGGCCGGCGCGTAAAGCACGTTCACCAGGCCCATGCCAAGGTTCAGCTGAACGAAGCCCAGGTTGTGCACGATCTGCCCTGCGACGATCGGCCCCAGAGCGTAGGCCACGCAGTAGGAGATGTCCGCGATGGCGTACACGCTCCCGTACACGGACACGTGACGCACGTCCACCAGGAAGGCCAGCGTGGGCAGCAGCGCCGTGTCCACCAGGGCGATGCCGAAGCAGATGCCGCACAGGGGGAACATCAGCTGGCCGAAGGTCTTGCAGGCGGGCACGGTGCACGAGCTGGCCCCTATGATGACCATACCGAGCGCGCCGTAGAACCACTGCAGGTCCGGGTACTTCGCGGCTAACCGGACCGTGACATAAACGCCCAGCACGTGAGGGAGGAACGCGGGCAGCCAGATGAGACCCATCTCCCACTCGCTGGAGTGCATCGTGCTCTCCATCCAGTTGGAGATGGTGGGCTCGAGGAACGCCAGCGGGATGTTGCAGACGGTCAGCGCGCCCGCCACCACGGCGATGTACGGGTCAACCATGAGCCGGTAAATGGGCGTCCCGACCGGCATGTTCTCGCGCGTCCTGTTAGAAAAAGGTTTGATCACGGTCAGTACCAGAACGCTGTCTGCCAGGCACACGCAGGCCAGAACTATGAACGGGACCCGTTTACCTGCGAACTCATACAGGATGCCGCCGAACGGAGGCGCCACGAGACTCCCGAACGAGATGAATGCGAGCGCGATGCCCAGCGCGCGGCTCCTCTCCGCCTCCTCCGTGTATTTATCCGCGATCATCGCGATCCCAGACGTGTCGGCAAACGCGGACCCGAACCCCTGCAGGCTGCGCGCGAAGAACAGCGTCCCGTAGTTCTCCGCGAAAGCGAATATACACGTGGAAACGAACATGACCAGGAGTCCGATGAGCAGCGGGATGTCGTACCCGACGCGGTCGATGAAGGTTCCCGTGAAGGGGTTGACCAGGAGCTGCAGGATGGCCTTGGATGCGAACAGCACCCCGATCTGGATGTCCAGGTCCTCCCGGGTCGCCCTGCTCAGGGAAGAGTTGGCATGGGTGCGCAATGTTTGCGCGTTCTGTAAATCGGAGAGGTAATCGGGGATGATCGGGACGATCACCATGTAAAGCATGTTGTCCAGCAGGAGCGCGACGCAGACGATCACCAGAATGACCCTTCTCTGACGCTCGGGCTCCCGCATCGCGCTGCCCAGCTGTTTAGTTCTCTCGCCCATCTCGGATAACTTCAGCGCGGCTGCTTGAGCCAAGCCAGCAGAGCCGTCCGGTTCCATGGCGGTTTCCCTCACGAGAGCTGTCCTTCAGAATCTGATGTTATTCCCCGCATGTGCAGCGGCACGTCTGGGTCTTACGCACGGACTTCCCGGTGTCCAGCGCGCGCGCTCGGTTGCGCCTCTGACGGGTGACGCGCTAGTCTTTTCTCTTCACGGAAACAATCTGGAGCTTCGCATCTTGCGCTTCCATTTTGCTGAGCCCTTTCCCCGTTTCCATTCCTGTTACGCGCGCATGAGTTTGCAGTCTGTCGTGTGCGCGCAATGCCTGTCACCTGTGGTCATTAACATGAGTTGTTTTCTTTCTGTCAGAAACAGTCGCTCTGGGCACGAAGAGGTGTGTGTGTGTGTGTGTGTGTGTGTGTGTGTGTGTGTGTGTGTGCCAATATCAGTGTCTTTCTCCAGGGGTCTCTGGCGCGTCCCCGCTGGTCATTCTAAAACTGACCAATCACTGACCAATCAGAGTCACCATCACATGACAAAGAAACGAGCCCTAACTCACCCACATCAGCTCTGAGTCTGTTCGCCAAACACACACACACACACACACACACACACACACACACACACACACACACACACACACACACACACACACACACACACACACACACACACACACACACACACTGCCCCTAAACCTAACCCTCACAGGAGACTGTGCAGTTCACTTTCTGTGAAAAAAACCTCATCCTGTGATTTATAAGCATTTTGAAAAGTGAGGACATGGGGAACGTCCTCATATTTCTCCCTCTTTTTGTAATATACACATTTGTGTCCTGATATTTCACAAAAACATGCCCCCACACACACACACACACACACACACACACACACACACACACTCTCACACACACACTCAATTTCAATTTTTTCAATTCAATTGCGCTTTATTGGCATGACAATTGTTACAATGTATTGCCAAAGCATTTTCTAATTTTACAAATAATCAACATACATGAACATATACATACATTACAGTTTTTTTATTCGCGTTGGTACTATTTTCACAAGTTGTACATTTTCAAAACTCTTAGTACAAAAATCTAAACTGCTCACACTTGTAACTCAGCTCGACATTCTTTCTAAACCTGATCTCATGATTTCATTCAGTTGCTCATATCTTCAGTCCACATCATCACTGTTTCAAACACAAGATTATTGTAATATGTAATGAGAACATTTGGTTTAATCACTGAAACACAACAGTGTGATCTTCTTTCAGTTCAGTGCTTTAAACAATCACTTCATCCAACAGCAAACAATGCAAGATACATGTTTCAAATCTCCCTCATTGCTGAATTATCTACAGTATCTACAGTAACACAGACTATATATGCCTCATTAGAAAATACACTTACATTACCTAACTTATGTCATTGAATCCATAATGTTTGTAATAGTATTCAGTGTTATCTGGTGTGATAAAGTTATGACACAGCCATGAGGTTCTGCTATATCAGAGTTTGCTGCCAGTAAATGTTCTTACTGTATATGACTGAATCTACTGTAGATGAGCTTTATCAGGGTGAGTTACAGTAATGTGTCTCTACCATGGTCATCTGTTTACAGTATCATATAGCTGTAATGTAAAATGCTGTATTTGATGCCATCTGTCTCCCTTCTTCTGATTTCTGATCAGTCTGATGTTACACCGTCATTGACTATTTCCTCTCCCTTATACTCTATTCTGCTCTATTCACAAACTGCAAATATTTCTGTCCCACTCTCCATAGACATTATGATTTTTATACTGGTCAAAATCTATATTATTTCCCATTACACTAAACCTACACATCAAAGAAACATTTCTGCATTTTCACATTTTCAAAAAAACTTATTCTCTATGATTTATAAGCTTGAGCAGAAAATGTCCCTGAAAGGACAAGGATTTAGGACATTGCCGTCTTTTTGTCCCCATAATGTAGAGTTTACCAGGCCACAAATACACACACACACACACACACACACACACACACACACACACACACACACACACACACACACCTTATAATCAAAGATAAATCGCAGAAAATTTAAAAATAATTAATTTCATATGGTTATCCATTTCGGAAATTGCAAACAAAGTAGAAACTATGTCTATATAATCAATATCAATATAAATCTATTGGTGTACGAAATGATTGATTGATTAACCATTAAGATCAGTGGATTAAATAAAAGACAAATGTATTAAACTGAACGAGAAGAGATGCAAATCAAAAGTTTGACAGTAAGAGCTTTATGAAAGGCAGTTTCTGTGAATGAAACATTTTTAAAGATGAAACACTTATTTTGTGTAGTGAAAAGGATACTTTTGAAACAAACACAACTGAAAATATGCTGAAATGTTAGAAAAAAGTGCACTTTTGATGATCTGTTGTGATATTAGCACTATGAGTTTTGAAAATGCACACCTTGCTTGTGAAAATACCAAAGCGAATAAAAAAAACTGTAAATAAAATAATTATAAAAAAGATATATAACATCAAATAAAAAATAATAATAGTAATAAGTTGAACAGTCCATAAACATTTAGAATTCTGTGTGTGTGTGTGTGTGTGTGTGTGTGTGTGATGGGTAGGTTTAGGGGTTGGGGCAGTGTGTGTGTGTGTGTGTGTGATGGGTAGGTTTAGGGGTTGGGGCAGTGTGTGTGTGTGTGTGTGTGTGTGTGTCCTGAGGCTGGCTGGTGTTAGTGGTGTGTGTGTGTGTGTGTGTGTGTGTGTGTGTGTGTGTGTGTGTGTGTGAGTGTGTGTCCCCTGAGGCTGGCTGGTGTTAGTGGTGTGTGTGTGTGTGTGTGTGATGGGTAGGTTTAGGGGCAGGGGCCAAGGCCGGACTTACCATTGGGCTTGACTGGGCTGAAGCCCATGGGCCCCGCCCAATAGGGGGCCCCGCCCTTTTACGTTGATTTTTTTCAATAATATGTCAGTCATTTAATTTTTAATTTAAAGTTTGTTGATTGGAAAACGTGCGTGCTTATTGGGCGCGAAAAGGTCCGAAATCCGTTCAAAATAAGGATGCTAATGTCAAGGCTTCTGAACGCCACTACAAACATCAGAAGAGACTCGATTGATGTCAGAGTTCGCTTCGTTTGGATGATGTGAACAGGGTCTTCCGAACTCGGGTGCGCACCCGCGAACCGTACCAGAGTCCGCTTAAAAAGGGTGGTCTGGGGTACGGTTCATGTGAACTCCGGTACGGTTCGCTGCTGATGTGAACGCAATCGTACTAAATCGCGGAAGTGAACCGATATTAATTACATATGATTTGATAAAAATGTGTGTTTGTGTGTGTTTCACTCATTTTCCTGACGAGCGTGACTGACACACTGCAAGCAGAGAGCTGTAAACCTCATTTCTGCTCGTCTTCAGCATTCTTTAGAGCATTTGCAGTACATTTGGGGCATATAGACGCAAGTGCCATTATGTACTGAAGCTTTAGAATCAAAACCAATGGTTAAAAAACTAAAATATAAAAGTGAGGTGAGCAACGCTATGCATTTCGCCGCCTTCACGCTCGCTGTCGTTACTAAGCAACCGGGTAAACAGCTGCTGCTTTGATGACGCAAACGCACCCCGGTTCGGATCCAAATAATATAATATGAACACAGTCCAGGGGGGGGGGCAATCGAACTCGGGTTCGTTCCAGGCAATCGAACCAAGTGTGAAAGCACCCTAAAACTCATTTGAATGGTGAGTACTTGCCCAGAGAATGGTTGCTCTACCCACCATCTATCGGTTGTGTATTTTGTTTTGCTTGCCGCCTTTTTGGCAAAGGTTGCCGGTCAATCCCTTTTTGAGTCTGGCTATATGTGATGTAGTAGACATACTGTAGGTCAAAGTCAGCCTAACACTTCCTATATGTGTATGGAGATGTATATAATCTATACAATATGTCAGCACTTACCAAGAACAGTTTTTTTTAAAAGATGTATACACTCATAGATTTAGCTATTTATATGTAATACAAATGATTTGTTTTTCAATATGGTTTCCAGGTAAATAAGTGTTTTATTCTCATTCTGACCAAGACATTTGTGCATTGCAATAAACACATGATCACTTTGAACTTTTTTAATCATTATTTATTTATTTATTGGAAAACTTTTTCAAGCTTCAATCAGTGGTCATATAAATAAATTATCACGTTTTGTATTTTTTATTTTTTTTTACATGTAACACTTTATACTGTACCAGTCACCTTTTGAAATTAGCTTTGCACTTCAAATAACGATTGGATCGATTATATTGTTACGCCACCAGATGGCGACAAATTACTTTTAAAAAACATTTGTCATTGAATCATTCATTCAGGAGATTGGTTCAAAGATGCTGATTCATCAATGAAACGATTGTATTTGATTGAGGAATTTAATCATTCATTCAAACCCAAGTTTTTTTAAAATAAATAATTCAGATTAATTAAACATTTTTATAGACTTCAGCAATTAACATAAATTATGTTATTTTGTTTAGTTGTTTGTTCAGAATCGTGATCTCTATTTTTATTCTCAGTTTATCCAGAATTGTGTTGCTCTAATACATAGCTTGTGTATCATTTTGTTCTATTTAAAGTAATGTATAGAAGGTAGGGCCCGAAAGTGACTCAAGCCCAGGGGCCCCCACCACCCTAAGTCCTGCCCTGGCAGGGGCAGTGTGTGTGTTTGTGTGTGTGTGTCTGTCCTGAGGCTGGCTGGTGTTAGTGGTGTTAGTGTGTATGTGTGTGTGTGTGTCCTGAGGCTGGCTGGTGTCAGTGGTGTGTGTGTGTGTGTGTGTGTGTGTGTGTGTGTGTGTGTGTGTGTGTGAGTGTGTGTCCCCTGAGGCTGGCTGGTGTTAGTGGTGTATGTGTGTGTGTGTGTCCTGAGGCTGGCTGGTGTCAGTGGTGTGTGTGTGTGTGTGTGTGTGTGTGTGTGAGTGTGTGTCCCCTGAGGCTGGCTGGTGTTAGTGGTGTGTGTGTGTGTGTGTGTGTGTGTGTGATGGGTAGGTTTAGGGGCATGGGCAGTGTGTGTGTGTGTGTGTGTGTCTGTCCTGAGGCTGGCTGGTGTTAGTGGTGTTAGTGTGTATGTGTGTGTGTGTGTGTGTGTGTGTGTGTGTGTGTGTGTGTGTGTGTGTGTGAGAGAGAGTGTGTGTGTGTGATGGGTAGGTTTAGGGGCAGTGTAAGGGGATAGAAAATACGGTTTGTACGGTATAAAAACCATTACGCCTATGGAATGTCCTCACATTTCACAAAAAACAAATGTGTGTGTGTATGTTTGTGAGTGTGTGTGTGTGTGTGTGTGTGTGTGTGTGTGTGTGTGTGAGTGGGTCCTGAGGCTGGCTGGTGTTAGTGGTGTGTGTGTGTGTGTGTGTGTGTGTGTGTGTGTGTGAGTGTGTGTGTGTGTGTGTGTGTGTGAGTGTGTGAGTATGTGAGTGGGTCCTGAGGCTGGCTGGTGTTAGTGGTGTGTGTGTGTGTGTGTGTGTGTGTGTGTGTGTGTGAGTGTGTGAGTGGGTCCTGAGGCTGGCTGGTGTTAGTGGTGTGTGTGTGTGTGTGTGTGTGTGTGTGTGTGAGTGTGTGTGTGTGTGTGTGTGAGTGTGTGAGTATGTGAGTGGGTCCTGAGGCTGGCTGGTGTTAGTGGTGTGTGTGTGTGTGTGTGTGTGTGTGTGTGTGAGTGTGTGAGTGGGTCCTGAGGCTGGCTGGTGTTAGTGGTGTGTGTGTGTGTGTGTGTGTGTGTGTGTGTGTGTGTGTGTGTGTGTGTGTGTCTGTGTGTGTGTGTGTGTGTGAGTGTGTGAGTGTGTGTGTGTGTCCTGAGGCTGGCTGGTGTTAGTGGTGTGTGTGTGTGTGTGTGTGTGTGTGTGAGTGTGTGTGTGTGTCCTGAGGCTGGCTGGTGTTAGTGGTGTGTGTGTGTGTGTGTGTGTGTGTGTGTGTGTGTGTGTGTGTGTGTGTGTGTGTGTGAGTGTGTGTGTGTGTGTGTGTGTGTGTGTGTCCTGAGGCTGGCTGGTGTTAGTGGTGTGTGTGTGTGTGTGTGTGTGTGTGTGTGTGTGTGTGAGTGTGTGTGTGTGTCCTGAGGCTGGCTGGTGTTAGTGGTGTGTGTGTGTGTGTGTGTGTGTGTGTGTGTGTGTGTGTGTGTGTGTGTGTGTGTGTGTGTGTGTGTGTGTGTGAGTGTGTGAGTGGGTCCTGAGGCTGGCTGATGTTAGTGTGTGTTTGCAGCCTCAGGATCAGCTGAATCAGGGAATCTTCTCAGAGTTCACTTCATGGTTTTTTAAGGGCTTTAAAATGATAAGAGTTGGGGTCACTCATTTTTAGATGTTTCCAGAATATGATGTCTCGTTTCTCAGTGTGTATTAGTCGAGGGTATTGGCCTAATTCTGCCCTGCATGTTGTTCTGCGTGTTCCTCTGGACTCTCAGGATGCTCTGACAGAACTCATGCAGGGTTTCTATTGGGTTTTTGTCCCATTTGTTGAATTCATGATTTAAGAGAGGACCCCAAACTTCACTGCCATACAGTGCATAGGTTCATCACTGATGGGAATATTTTGAGCCAGATTCTGATTGGTATTTCAAATTGGATTGATTTGTTGATGGCATAGAAAGCCCTTCTTGCTTTCTCTTTCAGTTCATTCACGGCCGAGCTGAAGTTTCCGTTTGCACTGAGTTTCAACCCGAGGTGTGATCCACACATCACATCATCCACACAGGAGGAACTCTGTAGAGGAGTCATGTGGTCTGAGGCAGGAGCTGCTGATTGGTCTAGGAGATTCGCCAAATCATTGATATATATATATTGAAGAGGGTCGGTGAGAGTGGGCAGCCCTGTCTCACACCCGCCCTGTCTCACACCCCGCCCCTGTCTCACACCCTGCCCTGTCTCACACCCTGCCCTTTCTCACACCCTGCCCTGTCTCACACCCTGCCCTTTCTCACACCCTGCCCTGTCTCACACCACGCCCTTGAGTGAAGAACACTGTTTGTTTATTTCCAATTTTAACTGAGCATTGATTGTTTGAGCACATTGTTTTAATGATGTTGTATGTTTTGCCCCTGATACCTGATTCTAGAAGTTTAGACAGAAGACCTTCATGCCAAATTGAATCAAAGGCCTTCTGGAAATCTACAAAGCAAGCAAAAATTTAGTTTTTGCTTTGGTGAATGTGTTGGTCGATCAGGGTATGATCGAAGATGTGAAGATGTGGTCTGATGTTCTGTAATTTGGTAAGAATCCAGTCTGACTTTTGCTGAGGACACTGTGCTCTGTGAGGAAGTGAAGGAGTCTTGTGTTGATGATCTTCTTCAGGTCACTGCTCACACTCTATTCCAGGGGTCAGGGAAATGACCAACACTCAGAACCAAGTTGAGCAGTTTTAGTAAGGCCAATCTGAATTCGGATTTGTGTTCTTCAGCATTTCATTGAGGATGCCGTCCGGTCCACTTGCCTTTTTGTTGGCAGGGCTTGTATTTTATCCGTCAGCTCTTTTTCTGTGATTGGGTAATCTAGAGGATTTTGGTATTTGCCAATTATGGTTTCTACAGGTGCTGGTCATATAATTAGAATATCATCAAAAAGTTGATTTATTTCACTAATTCCATTCAAAAAGTGAAACTTGTATATTATATTCATTCATTACACACAGACTGGTATATTTCAAACGTTTATTTCTTTTAATTTTGATGATTATAACTGACAACTAAGGACAATCCCAAATTCAATATCTCAGAAAATTTGAATATTGTGAAAAGGTTGAATATTGAAGACACCTGGTGCCACACTCTAATCAGCTGATGAACTCAAAACCCCTGCAAAGGCATTTAAATGGTCTCTCAGTCTAGTTCTGTAGGCCACACAATCATGGGAAGACCAAAAGACGACCTTTGACCCCTTGCACAAGGAGGGCAAGACAATAAAGGTCATTGCAGAAGAGTCGGGCTGTTCAACAGAGCTCTGTGTCCAAGCACATTAATAAGAGAGGGGAAGGGGAAGGAAAAGATGTGCTAGAAAAAAGTGTACAAGCAATAGGGATAACCGCACCCTGGCAGAAGATTGTGGAACAAAACCCATTCAAAAATGTGGAGGAGATTCACAAAGAGTGGACTGGAGCTGGAGTCAGTGCTTCAAGAACCACTACACACAGGACGTATGCAAGACATGGTTTTCAGCTGTCGCACTCTTGACCAACAGACAGCGTCAGAAGCGTCTCGCCTGGGCTAAAGACCGAAAAGGAATAAAAGTGGTCCAAAGTTATGTTCTCTGAGTAAAGTAAATTTTTGCATTTCCTTTGGAAATCAGGGTCCCAGAGTCTGGAGGAAGAGAGGAGAGGCACACAATCCACGCTGCTTGAGCTCCAGTGTAAAGTTTCCACAGTCAGTGATGGTTTGGGGGTGCCATGTCATGCGCTGGTGTTGGTCCACTGTGTTTTCTGAGGTCAGAGGTCAACACAGCCGTATAGCAGGAAGTTTTAGAGCACTTCATGCATCCTCATGCCTCAGACTGATCTCCTCATGCCTCAGACCTGATCTCCTCACGCCTCAGTCCTGATCTCCTCACGCCTCAGTCCTGATCTCCTCATGCCTCAGTCTGATTCCTCATGCCTCAGTCTGATCTCCTCATGCCTCAGTCTGATCTCCTCATGCCTCAGACTGATCTCCTCATGCCTCAGTCTCTGATCTCCTCATGCCTCAGTCTGATCTCCTCATGCCTCAGACTGATCTCCTCATGCCTCAGTCTGATCTCCTCATGCCTCAGACCTGATCTCCTCATGCCCTCAGGTCTGATCTCCTCATGCCTCAGACTGATCTCCCTCATGCCCTCAGTCTGATCTCCTCATGCCTCAGTCTGATCTCCTCACGCCTCAGACTGATCTCCTCATGCCTCAGTCTGATCTCCCTCATGGCCTCAGTCTGATCTCCCTCATGCCTCAGACTGAATCTCCTCATGCCTCAGTCTGATCTCCCTCATGCCTCAGTCTGATCTCTCATGCCTCAGACTGATCTCCTCATGCCTCAGTCTGATCTCCTCATGCCTCAGGACTGATCTCCTCATGCCTCAGTCTGATCTCCTCATGCCTCAGGACTGATCTCCTCATGCCTCAGTCTGATCTCCTCATGCCTCAGTCTGATCTCCTCACGCCTCAGTCTGATCTCCTCATGCCCTCAGTCTGATCTCCTCACGCCTCAGTATGAATCTCCTCACGCCTCAGTCTGATCTCCTCATGCCTCAGTCTGATCTCCTCACGCCTCAGTCTGATCTCCTCATGCCTCAGTCTGATCTCCTCACGCCTCAGTCTGATCTCCTCACGCCTCAGTCTGATCTCCTCACGCCTCAGTCTGATCTCCTCATGCCTCAGTCCTGATCTCCTCATGCCTCAGACTGATCTCCTCATGCCTCAGACTGATCTCCCTCATGCCTCAGTCTGATCTCCTCATGCCTTCAGACCTGATCTCCTCATGCCTCAGTCTGATCTCCTCATGCCTCAGTCCTGATCTCCTCATGCCTCAGGACTAATCTCCATCAAGGCCTCAGTCTGATCTCCTCAAGCCTCAGTCTGATCTCCTCACGCCTCAGTCTGATCTCCTCATGCCTCAGTCTGATCTCCTCACGCTCAGTCTGATCTCCTCACGGCCTCAGTCTGATCTCCTCATGGCCTCAGTCTGATCTCCTCAAGCCTCAGTCTGATCTCCTCCATGCCTCAGACTGATCTCCTCATGCCTAGACTGATCTCCTCATGCCTCAGTCTGATCTCCTCATGCCTAAGACTGATCTCCTCATGCCTCAGGTCTGATCTCCTCATGCCTCAGACTGATCTCCTCATGCCTCAGTCTGATCTCCTCAAGCCTCAGTCTGATCTCCTCATGCCCTCAGTCTGATCTCCTCATGCCTCAGTCTGATCTCCTCATGCCTCAGTCTGATCTCCTCATGCCTCAGTCTGATCTCCTCATGCCTCAGTCTGATCTCCTCACGCCTCAGTCTGATCTCCTCACGCCTCGGTCTGATCTCCTCACGCCTCAGGTCTGATCTCCTCACGCCTCAGTCCTGATCTCCTCACGGCCTCAGTCTGATCTCCTCATGCCTCAGTCTGATCTCCTCACGCCTCAGTCTTGATCTCCTCATGCCTCAGTCTGATCTCCTCATGCCTCAGTCTGATCTCCTCACGCCTCAGTCTGATCTCCTCATGCCTCAGTCTGATCTCCTCACGCCTCAGTCTGATCTCCTCATGCCTCAGTCCTGATCTCCTCATACCTCAGTCTGATCTCCTCACGCCTCAGTCTGATCTCCTCACGCCTCAGTCTGATCACCTCATGTCTCAGTCTGATCTCCTCATGCCTCAGTCTGATCTCCTCATGCCTCAGTCTGATCTCCTCATGCCTCAGTCTGATCTCCTCACGCCTCAGTCTGATCTCCTCACGCCTCGGTCTGATCTCCTCACGCCTCAGTCTGATCTCCTCATGCCTCAGTCTGATCTCCTCACGCCTCAGTCTGATCTCCTCACGCCTCAGACTGATCTCCTCACGCCTCAGGTCTGATCTCCTCACGCCTCAGTCTGATCTCCTCACGCCTCAGTCTGATCTCCTCATGCCTCAGTCTGATCTCCTCACGCCTCAGTCTGATTCTCCTCATGCCCTCAGTCCTGATCTCCTCATGCCTCAGTCTGATCTCCTCACGCCTCAGTCTGATCTCCTCATGCCTCAGTCTGATCTCCTCACGCCTCAGTCTGATCTCCTCATGCCTCAGTCTGATCTCCTCATACCTCAGTCTGATCTCCTCACGCCTCAGTCTGATCTCCTCACGCCTCGGTCTGATTCTCCTCATGCCTCCAGTCCCTGATCTCCTCATGCCTCAGTCTGATCTCCTCATGCCTCAGTCTGATCACCTCATGTCCTCAGTCTGATCTCCTCACGCCTCAGTCTGATCTCCTCATGCCTCAGTCTGATCTCCTCATGCCTCAGTCTGATCTCCTCATGCCTCAGTCTGATCTCCTCATGCCTCAGTCTGATCTCTTCATGCCTCAGTCTGATCTCCTCATGCCTCAGTCTGATCTC
>JARQWZ010008933.1:0-23774 GCA_033150135.1 Gobio occitaniae
ATAGACGTCTGAACACAACAGAGATAGCTTTTTTGCTCTCAGCGTTAGCGCTCTGTGTTATCAGTCTGAAAGTGAAGTGGTGTTGTAAACATTGTCCTCGTGAGCCCCGCGGTTCTGGGCCTGCGTCTGTTGAGGCAGCGTGGTGCCGTAGATCGTGGGGCTCACAGCGGGATTTTGTCAAGAGGATATGGGACTGCTGAGGCATCTCCCCTATCCTCCTCTGACGATTCCGACATCCTCCCGCCCATGTGGAAGCCCGCGATGCGGCTTCTTCCCGCGGGGTGGAGGGTCCGGTTCTAAGCTATCTGACTCCGAGGAGTCAAACGCTTTGAGAATCGAGGTGGATGATGTGGGGCTTCCGCCACCCCACACACCCGCTATGGAGGTAGCTTGTGGAAGTTTTAACCCACGCCGTGGCCAAGCTGAGTTTAGATTGGCCACAGGAAAATATTGGACATCCAGCAGCCATCTAAGCTGGATGAAAGCTTTTTCAGGCGTCGGGTTCTACCTCCACGACTGGGCCTTCCTTTTTTCCCCGATTTACATAATGAGTTGTGTAGATATTGGGAAAAACCCTTCTCAGCTCGTTTATCAAAATCCCCCGGTGCTGGATTTTGCCAATGTGCTGGGACGGCTGAGTTGGGTTATGCAGCGTTGCCACAGGTTGAAGAGGCGCTTGCGGGCCACCTCTCACCCGGGGCCGCTGCATCATTGAAGGCCCCGTTGCTGCCCACTAAACCTTGCCGCGATACATCCAAGTTAGTCGGCAGGGCTTTTAGTGCGGCAGGTCGTGCTGCTGGTTGTCTGCACACCATGGCGGTTCTGCAGGCATACCAAGCCGACCTTCTCAAAGAGCTGGATGAGGGCGAGGGAACATCCCCGGATGACGTCACCGAGCTCCGGAAGGTGACAGATTTGTCTCTCCGCATTACCAAAGAGACGGCCCGTGCAGTGGGTCGCTCTATGGCTGGTCTGGTGTGCGTTGAGAGACATCTCTGGCTGACGCTGTCGGGAATCAAGGAGAGAGAGAAACACTTGATGTCCTTGATGTCCCGATCTCGCCTTCTGGCCTCTTCGGCGGTGCAGTTGATGCTGTTGTCGAGAGGTTTCAGGAGGCGAGAAACCTCATCGCACCGCGATGTGCAAAGGCAGAGTGTCGTCCCCCACGCCCCTCCTGAGGGAGCTTGGCAAAGGAGACGGCGCTTCCGCAGGAAGCCTTTTCAGCCTAAGGAGGGTGGAGCAATCGAGGTCGTTTCCACCGTCCTGCATTCCCGCCGTCCAAGACGCTTCGGGCCGCATCGATTCCCTGCGTGCTGATCCAGTCGCCTCTAATAAGACCTGTGACGGTCCAGCAGTCGCGTGCGCCCTCCGGATCTCTTCCCCAACTTTGCCCTGCCGGTTCAGGGGGTCGGGGAAGGTGGTCGCTTCAGGGGGTCGGGGAAGAGGCTCGGTTAACACCCGAGACTGGCCTCGAGAGGCTAGTTCCTTTAGCAGATTATCTCGGCGCATGGTCATGCCTTCCGGGTATATCTGCGTGGGCCCTGTGTACTGTGGAACGGGGTTACAGGCTGGAGTTCGGTATCCCTCCCCCAAAATTCAACGGGTTGGTCTGGACTGTGGTCGGCCCCAAGCAGGTGCGGGTGATGGAACAGGAAGTACGCTCCCTGCTGGTCAAGGAGGCTATAGAATGTATTCCTCCGCCAGACATGGAAGCCGGGTTCTACAGCCGGTACTTCATAGTTCCCAAGAAGGATGGTGGGTTGCGTCCAATTTTAGATCTCAGGCATCTGAACCGGTCTCTGAGGAGATACAGGTTCGGGATGCTCACAATTCCAGCCATCGTGAGTCAGATCAGTTCAAGGACTGGTTCTTCACGATAGATCTGAAGGACGCATACTTCCATATCTCCATGCTTCCAGCTCACAGGAAGTTCCTGCGGTTCGCTTTCGGGGGCGAAGCGTACCAATATCGGGTTCTTCCATTCGGCCTAGCTCTCTCCCCTCGCACATTCACGAAGTCTATGGATGCAGCACTGGCTCCGTTGAGATTCCAGGGCATCTGTATACTCAATTATATCGACGACTGGCTCATTCTGGCTCATTCTGGCTCAGTTACGCGATATGGCAGTTCGACATCGAGATGTCAGTCTAGCCCACATAAGATGCCTGGATCTGAGACTCAACACAAAGAAGAGCGTGTTGACGCCCTCCCAGAGGACTACGTTCCTGGGGGTTGTATGGACTTCAACGTTGATGCGGGCACAGCTGTCCCCCGCACACGTGGAGTCCATACTGGCGACGGTCTTGAGAGTAAAGCTGGGCCGCAGCCTCACTGTGAAGCAGTTTCAGAGACTGCTGGGTCTCATGGCAGCGGCGTCCAACGTGATACCGTTCGGCCTGCTCCACATGAGACCCCTCCAGTGGTGGCTGAGAACCAAGGGATTTTCCCCCAGGGGAAATCCTTTCCGTATGATCAGGGTAACGCGCAGATGCCTTCGTTCCCTCGTCATATGGAGGAAACCTTGGTTCCTGTCCCAGGGGCCAGTGCTGGGAGCGCCTTGTTGCCGGAAATCCGTTTCAACAAACGCTTCCCTCACTGGTTGGGGCGCAGTCATGGGAGGCCGCTTTTCCAGAGGTCTGTGGGGGGACCCGGCATTCTTCCTGGCATATCAACTGCCTGGAAATGCTGGCTGTCTACAAAGCTCTGAGGAGCTTTCTCCCGGACCTCCGCGGCCACCATGTCCTGAAACGATCCGACAACATGTCGGTGGTATCATATCTAAACCACCAGGGGGGCCTGAGGTCGCGCCCTCTCTGTAGACTGGTGCATCAGGTTCTCCTGTGGTCCCAGGGGAAGTTATCATCTCTCAAGGCGATGTACATCCCCGGGGACCAAAATCGGGGAGCAGACATCCTGTCGAGGCAGGGGCTGAGGCCTGGGGAATGGCGACTCCACCCCGAAGTGGTGGAGGCTATGTGCGAGCGGTTGGGCCCGGTGGAGGTGGATCTATTTGCGTCTCAATAGACGTCCACTGCCCGCTGTGGTTCTGCGGGCTGGATGCCATGGCACAGACGTGGCCGAGGCTATTCTGTACACTTTTCCCCCGATCGCTCTGCTCCCAGGAGTTCTGGAACGTGTCCGCCGGGAGGGCGTCAGCCTTCTCTTAGTCAGCACCCCGGTGGCCCGCCCGAGTATGGTTCTCCGACATCATCGACCTGCTGGACGGTCCCCCATGGCGGGTCCCTCTGAGGAGGGACCTGCTATCTCAGGCAGGGGTACGATATTCTACCCCCGCCAGAGGTGTGGGACCTCTGGGTCTGGCCCCTGAGGGGGCCTAGTACCTAGGTGAAGGCCTGTTGGCAGGTGTCGTAGAGACCCTACTCAGTTCCAGGGCTCCCTTCCACCAGGAGGTTGTACAGCCTGAAGTGGAATGTGTTTTCCACTTGGTGTAGAGAGCGGGAGTGGAACCTAGTTAACTGCCCAGTGGCTTCAGTGCTGGAGTTTCTTCAAGACCGCTTCTCCGCGGTCTTTCCCCGTCCACACTTAAGGTGTATGTGGCTGCCATTGGGGCTTTCCACGCACCTTTGAGTGATGGGCCGTTGGGAAGGCACCATCTGGTTGTACGATTCCTCGTGGGGCTTGGAGGATGAGGCCTGCGGCTCATTCCAGGGTCCCAACCTGGGACCTGGCGGTGGTGCTCGAGGGTTTGGCTGAGGCCCCCTTTGAGCCGTTGGAGTCGGCTGAGGCGAGAATACTGACCTTCAAGGTGGCCTTTCTCCTTGCCATCACTTCTCTGAGGAGAGTGGGGGACCTCCAGGCCTTGGCTATCATGCCAACTTGCCTGGAGTTTGCCCCTGGCATGGTTAAGGCCATCTTGCATTCCAGTCAGGGCTACGTGCCCAAGGTGCCAACTAATGTGGCATGGTCAGTGGTTCTCCAGGCATTCCATCCTCCACCTCACGTGACGGTGGAAGAGAGCAGACTTCACCTCCTCTGCCCATGCGGGCATTGAGGATTTACTTGGAGAAGTCTGCTCAATGGAGAAAGTCAGACCAGTTGTTGGTGTGTTTTGGTTCACCCAAGAAGGGGCTGTCTGCATCGAAGCAGACAATCAGTAGCTGGATTGTCCAGGCTATAGCCACAGCTTATCAGGTGCGCAATTTGCCTTCACCGTTAGCCGTGAGGGTCCATTCTACCAGGAGCATGGCCTCCTCGGTGGCCCTCCTTTCTGGGACCTCTATGCAAGAGATCTGCGAGGTGGCTGGGTGGGCCATCCCGCAAACCTTCATTCGTTACTACAGTCTGCATCTCCCTGAGACGCCTGGCGCTAGAGTGCTCGCCCCCTAGTTGTGCCTGGTTCCAGCTTCAAACTGGGTTGGGTATGATTGGTGCGGGATAAGTTGGTACTCGTTCCCCAAAGTGTCGTCACAATGACGCAGTTCGAGTTCCCTCGAAGGGAAAGTCTCGGGTTATGACTATAACCCTTGTTCCCGAGAAGGGGAACGAGACACTGCGTCTCGTGTCCACCCAATCATCAGAGCGCTCGCTTCATCGCAAAGAACGCTATCTCTGTTGTGTTCAGACGTCGCTTTGTATCTTCCGGTATGCCGTCACATACTTCGTCATCACGCAACACCAATTGGATTGGCTGATTCTACTGTTTCTTCAGACGCTTTACGCGAGGGGCGTTCCCCAAAGTGTTGTCACGATGACGCAGTGTCTCGTTCCCCTTCTCGGGGAACAAGGGTTATAGTCATAACCCGAGACGGTTTCCCATTGAGAACATCCTGTGGGGCAAACAAAAAGTGTTATTTTATAAACATTATTTCATATTCATATTATATATATTTATATTTATATCAGATTCAGATTATATATTCAAATATTTATATATTCAGATACAGTTATTTTAACATATTGTTTGCCTCATAGCATAATTGCCCAGATCATATTGGCCAAAAAATGACTAGGCAATTATGCTATGAGACTAACGATATCTTACATTTGCAGGATCCTTCATATCAACAACTTAATATCACAGTTTAATTAACATGGATTCATTTTAATACGTAAGTTTTATAAGTACTAATTTAAGTAGGCTACATAAATTATATAAAGTAAAATAATTACTCCATCTGACATTAATTAGCTAATTAAATTTAGAGTTTTAAGATAAAAGGTTTGGTAATTAAAAAAAAAGGTCAAACTGTAAATCTGATTAAAAAATTAATGATGACATTCTTTGATATTAACACATTCAATGTATTTAATTAGTCTACCGTTAGCTAAGCTATTCAAATGTTTTTGGGAAAAAAAAATATCTTTACAAATATTAAATGAACTATTCATGTTGGTGTATCGATGAGCTATAAAGTGGTTTGATTAAAAAAAGAAATTTGTTAAATAAAATTGATGATACTCACGTTTCGGCTTAAGTCCTTCACATTGCAAAGATATTTACCCGATCCAATTTGATTGGAGGCGCTGTCTCGAAAAAACGAGGGGTCTGAGAATGCGGGACTCTGAGTGCGGGACTGTAGCTGCGGGCTCCGAGCTTCATACTACTCCTTCAGTGCGGCACGCCCATCAAAACCGATCGTTTTTCAGAGAGCCTCAAAACCAGTGCAGAAAATAGCCTATTACTTATTCATTATAATGTTTCTGAATGTAAAAACCATGCAAACTTCATAAGTTGACCTCACACAACAGTATAAAAAAAATTAAAAAAAGCCAGTTCATGACACCTTTAATACATTTGAAGTAAGTACAAACCACAGCTTCATAATTAATAGAGACGGTGTGACTAATTCACACACGCAATCACTCTCTCATTAATGCATTCAAATAAATGTAATGTAGGCCTATGTGCTAATTTATCTGTATCTGATGTACAACAAACAGAAATCTGCCCCATAAACAATAACTGCTGAAAGAGAACCGTTTCCTTCAAGTATTTTAAAATCACAAAGAAATGCACTTTTTCATTAGAAAAAAATAGCCCACCTTTAATAGTAGAAAATATTTACAGTACAAACCTTATCAGTGAACTGTGAGGGCAAAAAAAGGAAAGCAAAAAAAAAAAAGAGCAAAATAATCGTTCATTAATCGTAATCAAGGTAAAATGTTCAATTAATCGAGATTTTTATTTTTGGTAAAATCGTTACAGCCCTAATAATATTATATATATATATATATATATATATAATATATATATATATATATATATATATATATATATATATAAATATGACCATATTAGCACGGTTCTATCAACACTGCACTGGCTCCCTATTAAACATCGCATACATTTTAAAATCTTGCTTATTACTTACAAAGCACTAAATGGTTTAGCTCCCCAGTATTTGAGCGAGCTCTTAACGTAATATACTCCATCACGTCTACTGCGGTCTCAAAATTCTGGCCTGCTGATAATACCGATAATATTGAAATCAACTGCAGGCAGTCCATCCTTTTCCTATTTAGCACCTAAACTCTGGAACAGTCTTCCTAGCATTGTTCGGGAAACAGACACACTCTGTCAGTTTAAATCTAGACTAAAAACACATCTCTTTACCATGGCATACACATAAAACACTTTTTTCAATTAAATGATTGTTAGGCTGTATTAACTAGGTCAGCCAGAACCGTGAACACAGACTAATGACAAGACAAGTGACACCTGTGAACAGTGATTAAACAATGAACCAATGACATGACACAACACAAGAGCACATGAGGGCATGGGAGTCACATGACAAGACCAGGAAACAAGACAGTGAACATGACACTCGAACATAGCATGAACATGATAAACTAAAAACATGAACAATGAACATGAACCAACACCAAAACACCCTGTGACAATTGACAACCGGTACAAAGCATTCACCTCAGGAGGTTTACCTCATTATATTGTATTAAGCTTATAAAAGAGAGAGTCGCGTTTGTTTCTATTGAGTCTGATTTCTCAAAAGGTTGCGTGTGTGTGCTTATCCTGGGTGCCATGACAACAGTACGAGTTATATTAATATGCTGATGGCTCATGCACTCACAGGAACGTGCATAGAGTAACGGCCGAGCTCAATATTTTGACTGAATAATACGGGAAATAATCTTTCTCACAAAACCTTATGCTGCGTTCACACCGAACGTGAAAAGAGCATTTGGAGCGAGTGATTTCCCTCCTGAACACTTTCCATATATGACGCGTGTCTCCCTGTATCGTGTGATTTTTATTATCATTTTTGTAAAGTTTTAGCCTGGTTTTCACTGCCATTCACATCCATGGAGGAGGGGGTGCAGGACGTTATTTTTTTATTATTATTTTTTTCTGCTTATGAGGTCCGAAAAAGATAGGACATATGGCCAACAGCAGGGTGAATTTATTTTCATTCCAGGGTGACTCTAAAAAGTAATTCATTCATTAATAATTTATTTATTTTAATAAGTAATAATACAAAAATATCACAGGACAAAGTGTAATTCCATTAAATAAAAACACAATGTCCAATAAGATTGAAATAAGATTCTAAGAATCCAATAAGATCCTACAGGGCAAAGTGAAATTCCATTAAAATAAATCACAATGTCCAATAGGATTCTAAGAATCCAATAAGATCCTACAGGACAAAGTGAAATTCCATTAAAATAAATCACAATGTCCTATACGATTTTTAGAATCCAATATATATATATATATATGCCTTTACAACCACCCGCATCCTAGCATTGTGTAGCTTTTTATTCAGTACTTTCTTATGCAGATTATTAATGATGCATTGTTCTTTTTTAGGCTAGTGTCTCCTGAGCTGCCACCAAAGGGTTTTCTGGTGATGGGATCAAAGTTCAGATACAGCGGAAGGACCCAGGCACAGATACGGCAGGCCAGTGCTCTAATCGATCGGCCTGCTCCCCACTTTGAGCGGTCCACTAGCAAGAGATACCTTCTTTCTCGCAGTCTAGATGGAGGTTAGAAAACATTTGTTTTCCTCTGCTTTGCTTTTTGCTCTGGCAGAATTGTTTGCATTTTGGCAAGCTCATTGCTTTTCGCTACATTCAGACATAAAGGAACACTCCACTATTTTTGAAAATAGGCTAATTTTCCAACTCCCCTAGAGTTAAACAGTTGAGTTTTACCATTTTCGAATCCATTCAGCCAATCTCCGGGTCTGGCGGTAGCACTTTTAGCATAATTTAGCATAGATCATTGAATTTGATTAGACCATTAGCCAGGGCTGTACAGTATGACATATATGCACGTGCTACAAAAAAATCGGTCTGTGCGATGAATAGATTTACCCCAGTAGCACGCGTGCGATACAGTTTATCATGTGAGACAGAGCTTGTTTGTGTGATGTGAGAATTTGTTTTGTGTTTGTGTGAGGTTATCTAGGGCTGCATGATTGACTGAAATTAAACCAAAATCACGATTTGGCGTAGTGATATTATGAAATCGCAAAGGCTTCAATTTATAAATAAATATATGTGCCGGAGAAGCGCAGCACTGTTCAGGGCGTATCGATCGGTTCACAGTAAATGCTGCGCTATCTCTGCAAACGCTGTGAGTCATTGACAGTTTAGTTCGAAACTGTCATGCAGGGCTCGGTGCGCACTGAGGTACCGAACCCGACACTACATGTAGGAGGTGTTCTAAGTTCGGTGACACTCATCTCGAACTGTGCCGCGATTCGCGTGAATGTGAAAGCAACGGACTCAGTTCTTCAGGAAGAAAAGCAACCAGTGCATGTGTTTTAGCCCATTGCGATGTATTTAGCTCAATAAAACTAAGGGAAAAATCTAAGGGATGATGGTGTTGATGATTTACCTTAGTTACGAGTGTCTACAGTGTATTTTTTTTGTTGCATTTTACAGAAATGGTTACAGACGTTTTATACATGTGCTACAATTGTTTGGCCTGTGCTTCAAAACTTTCAACCTCTGTAGCACCAGTGCTATGTGCAAAAAATGTGTACGTACAGCCCTACATTTAGCATCTCGCTCAAAAGATATTACCAAAGAGTTTTTTGATATTTAAAACTTGACTCTGTTGTAGTTACATCGTGTACCAAGACCGACAGAAAATTAAAAGTTGCGATTTTCTTGGCCGATATGACTAGGAACTATACTCTCATTCCGGCGTAATAATCAAGGTACTTTGCTGCCGTACCATGGGTGCAGCAGGTGCAATGATATTACGCAGCACCTGAAAATAGGCTAACTTCTATCAACATAACCAACGTGACCTGCTTGCACAGGGAGCATGCTGGGGACCATTTTGAGGTGCTGCGTAATATCATTGCGCCTGCTGCACCCCTGGTATGGCAGCAATGTTCCTTGATTATTATGCAGGAATGAAAGGATAGTTCCTAGCCATATCGGCCTAGAAAATATAAACTTTTCATTTTCATAACTACAGAAGAGTCAAGTTTTAAATTGGAAAAATATCGAAACCCCGCTGACGGTCTAATCAAATTCTATGCTAAGCTATGCTAAAAGTGCTACCGCCAGACCTGGAGATCGGCTGAATGGATTCCAAAAAGGTAAAACTCAACTGTTTAACTCTAGGGGAGTTGGAAAATGAGCCTATTTTCAAAAATAGTGGAGTGTTACTTTAAGGCTGTTTCACAATGGACACAGTTTATACATGGTCTAGCATACCTGGTTCAGCTGTGGTTGTGGTTGGTTGTGTTGCTAAAATTATTATATTATTATTAAAAACCAACCATAGAACATTTAGCTGAACTGCTGTTGCAGCGCAGAAAACATACATTTTCATAAATGTAATAGAATTCCCATAGGCCCCATTTTATATTAGGTGTCTTTAACCCTTAGGACCCTAAGGCTATTTTGTGGCCCTGAAGAAGTTTTGACATGCTCTGACATTTGTGTTTTTTTCAGTTGCTTTAAAGCATATTAGTGGCTAAAGTCTAATTACACTGTATTCAGCACAAACAGGGCTACAGTAATATGTGAGCAACATGTACATAAAAGTTTGTAGTTTTGAGAAAATAATTTTTATGCATAGTTTTTGAAAAAACAAAATGTTAAGTCTCTGAAATATGGCCATCTAACACACTTTAAACATTTGTTCACAAGGCTTTTCAGAACGGGATGTTGTTGCCTAGAGTTTTTTCTTCAAAACAATGTGAAAGCCATTTTGATCATTCATTCATACAAAACAATATAGTCATTTAACTTTTGTAAGACACTTATTGTCAGAATGGCTGTATGCGAGGAGGGTGTGGACATGTGTCAACATGAATGATGCAGTGATTCACACCTGAGGCGTCAAAGACCCCTCCCCTGGGAATATCAATGAGGAATGTGACAGAGGGAACGTCTCGGGTTATGACTATAACCCTTGTTCCCTGAGATGGGAACAAGACACTGCGTCGTCGAATGACAACACTCTGGGAACTCCCACAGCGTTATGCATCTGAAGTATGAATGAAATCAAGCCAATCTGATTGGTGGTGCGTCATGATGTAGTAGATGACGGCATACCCGGAAGGTACATGCAAACACACACCAGCACACACCAGCACTTGCGATGAAGCAAGCGCTCTACCCATGATAGGTGTGGCGACGAGACGCAGTGTCTCGTTCCCTTCTCGGGGAACAAGGGTTATAGTCATAACCCGAGACGTTCCCCTTCGAGGGAACTCGCACTGCGTCGTCGAGTGACAACTCTCTGGGAACGTTAATACCCACTAGGCCACACCGACATCACCTGCGTCCTAGTGTGAAGCTGGAGACCAGGCACACTTAGGACGCAAGCACTCGAACACCAGGCATCACCGGGAGATGCAGACTGTAAAATCTAATAAAGGTGCGCATACCTCTTGAAGCGAGACTCCAGAAACAAGGGCCACCGAGGAGGCCATGCTCCTGGTAGAATGGGTGAAGGCAAGTTGCGCACCCTTTAAGCCGCGGCTATAGCCTGGACAATCCAATTACTGATCGTCTGAGTCGATGCAGGCAGCCCTTTCTTGGGTGAGCCAAAGCACACCAACAATTGGTCTGACCTTCTCCACTGGGAAGACTTCTCAAGATAGATTCTTAGGGCTCTGACAGGGCAGAGCCGGTGAAGTCTCCCCTCTTCCGCCGTCAGGTGGGGAGGAGGATGGAAAGCCTGAAGAACCAGAGAACGTGCCCCTTGAGATGCCACCTTGGGTATATAGCCCGGTCTAGGGTGTAAGATGGCCCTAACTCCGCCAGGGGCAAACTCCAGGCAAGTTGGCGTGCCCGCCAAGGCCTGGAGATCTCCCACTCTCCTGAGAGAGGTAATGGCGAGGAGAAAGGCCACCTTAAGGGTCAGGTTCTTCGGCTCAGCCGACTCCAGTGGCTCAAAGGGGGCCTCAGCCAACCCTTCAAGTACCACCGCCAGGTCCCAGGTTGGGACTCTGGAACGAGCCGCAGGCCTCATCCTCCGAGCCCCACGGAGGAACTGTACAACCAAGTGGTGCTTCCCCAAGGGTCCATCACCTAGAGGTGCGTGGAAAGCCCCAAGGGCAGCCACGTACACCTTCAGGGTGGACGGGGTAAGACCAGAGGAGAAGCGATCTTGGAGGAACTCCAGCACTGAAGCCGAAGCCACTGGGCAGTTAACTGGGTCCACCTCACGCTCTCTACACCAAGTGGAAAATACGTTCCACTTGAGGCTGTACAGTCTCCTGGTGGAAGGAGCCCTGGAGCTGAGTAAAGTCTCGACCACCTCTGCTGACAGGCCCGCCTCTAGGTACCGAGCCCCCTCAGGGGCCAGACCCAGAGGCTCCATAACTCTGGCCGGGGGAGAAATATTGTGCCCCCTGCCTGCGAGAGCAGATCCCTCCTCAGAGGGACCTGCCACAGAGGGCCGTCTAGCAGAGCTACGATGTCCGAGAACCATACTCGAGTGGGCCACCGGGGTGCTACTAAGAGCAGGCTGATGCCCTCCCGGCGGACATCGCTCTGAGAGACGTCAATTTCCCCTGGGACCACAGAAGGATTTGATGCGCCAGTCTGCAAAGAGGGCGCGATCTCAAACCCCCCTGATGGTTGAGATACGCAACAACCGAGGTGTTGTCCGAGCGTATCAGGACATGGTGGCCGCGGAGGTCCGGGTAAAAGCTCCTCAGAGCTTTGTAGACCGCCAGTATCTCCAGGCAGTTGACGTGCCATGAAGAAAGCTGGGTCTCCCATAGACCTCTCGCAAAGCGGCCATCCATGACCGCGCCTCAGCCAGTGAGGGAAACATCTGTTGAAACGGCTCTCCGTCAACATGATGCTCCCAACACTGGCCCTTGGGACAGGAACCAAGGTTTCCGCCATATGACGAGGGAACGAAGGCATTTGCACGTTACCCTGATCATACAAAACGGATTTCCCCATAGGGAATTTGGCCCTCAATAACCACTGTAGGGGTCTCATGTGCAGCAGGCCAAAAGGTATCACGTTGGACTCTGAAACTGCTTCACAGTGAGGCTGCGGCCTGACTTCACTCTGGAGACCATCGCCAGTATGGACTCCACGCGCACGTGGATGAGCCAGTCCTCGATGTAATTGAGTATACGGGTGCCCTGGAGTCTCATCGGAGCCAGTGCCAGGCCGAAGGGAAGAACCCGATATTGGTATGCTTCGCCCCCGAAAGCGAACCTCAGGAACTTCCTGTGACATGGAAGGATGGAAATATGGAAGTATGCGTCCTTCAGATCTATCGTGACGAACCAGTCCTCGAACTGGATATGACTCACGATGGCTGGAATTGTGAGCATCTTGAAACTGAATCTCCTCAGAGACAGATTCAAGATCCTGAGATCTATTATCGGACGCAACCCACCATCCTTGTTGGGAACTATGAAGTACCAGCTGTAGAACCCGGACTCCCTGTCTGCCAGAGGGACCCGTTCTATGGCCTCCTTGGCTAACAGGGCTTATACTTCTTGTTCCATAACCCGAACCTGCTCTGGGCCGACCACAGTCCGGACCACCCCGTTGAACTTCGGGGGAGGAGAACCGAACTGAAGCCTGTAACCCAGCTCTACAGTCTGCAGGACCCATGTAGACACACTCGGAAGGCATGACCATGCGCCGAGATAATCTATTAAGGGAACCAGGCTCTCGAGGCTGGCCTCGGGTGTTAACCGAGACTCGTTCCCGACCCCCTGAAGCTGCTGACCGGCAGGGAGAAGTCGAGAACGATTTTCGGTGGGTGCACACATTCGCTGCCCAGTCGCAAGTCCTATTGGAGGCGACGAAGGCAGCGTGCGTGCGTGGGAAATCAGTGAGGCCCGAAGCATCTTTGATGGCGGGAACACAGCACTGATTTCCCGAGAGCTCCGGGGGGAAAACGACCTCGGAAACGACCGCTTGGTGGAAGCCTTCTTTGCCTGAAGGACGGTCCTCAGATCAACCTTAGGTTCAGAAGGCTTACCACGAGAACGCCGCCTCTTTTGCCAAGCTCCCTCAGGAGGGGCGCGGGAGGCGACTCTCTCTTTTTGCACCTGCCGGTGCGAGGAGCTAGCAGACGGCCGAGGCTGCCCTTTCGAGACAGCGTTCCCCGAGGAGCTGGACCGACGAAGGAGGTACTGCTGGAAAGCCGCCGACTGTTTCTTCACCTCCTGGAACCTCTCGACGATGGTATTAACCGCGCTGACGAAAAGCACAGAAGGTGAATTCGGGGAATCCAGGAGAAAGTGTTTATCTCTCTCCCTCATCCCTGACAGATTTAACCATAGGTGTCTCTCCACACACACCAAACCAGCCATGGAGCGGCCGATAGCGCGGGCCGTCTCCTTGGTGATGCGGAGAGACAAGTCGGTGGCTTTCCTGAGTTCAAGCACATCGTCCGAAGACGGGCCCTCACCCTCGTCGAGCTCCTTGAGGAGGTCGGCCTGATAGGCCTGCAACACCGCCATGGTGTGCAGGCAGTTACCAGCCCGCCTGGCCGCCATATAAGCTCTACCCACCAGCGCTGATGTATTGTGGCACAGCTTGGTGGGTAGCACCGGGGCCTTGGGGGACGAAGCGGCCTCGGGAGAAAGATAGCTCGCTTTTTTTTTTCGAGAGCCTCTTCCACCCGAGGTAGCGTCCAATAACCCTGCTCAGTCGCCCCCAGCACATTCCCAAAATGAAGTACTGGGGGGTTGGATACTCTGGCTGAGTAGGGTTTGTCCCAAGACTTACACAACTCATTGTGTAAGTCTGGGAAAAACGGTAGGCCCCGGCGTGGAGGTTGAGGCCTGCGCTTGAAGAACCTTTCATCCAGCTTACTGGGCGGCTGGATTTCAGGTTCTTCCTGTGGCCAGTCAATTCGCAACTTGGCCACAACGCGGGTCAAAACCTCCACTAGCTCCTCTGGAGCGGGTGCGTGAAGCAATGACTCAGGCTCCACATCACCCGCCTCGACACTCAGCACATCTGACTCCTCGGAGCCAGACAGCTGAAGCATCGGGTTCTCCGCCCCGCGGGAAGAAGCCGCATCGCGGGCTTCCACACGGGGTGGGAGAACATCGGAATCCTCGGACGAAGATAGGGAAAGTGCCTCAGCAGTCCCATATCCTGTCGCGAGGTCCCGCTGCGAGCCCCATGATCTACGGCGCCGCGTTGCCTCAGCAACAGCGGGCCCAGATCCCTGGGGCTCGCGGACTTGGCTGGCCTCATCAAACACGGCCAGCCGTGAGCGCAACACCCTGAGCGGCAGCTTATCACATTCTCTAGCGTGCTGCACGGCCAGGCATTGCACACACAGTTGGTGTGTGTCCGTGCCCGAAAGGAATCGCGGACACGGGAGCACACACCTCTTAAACTGTTGCCCACTAGCCATCTTTTCGCTTGAGATATTTGACAAAACAACACCAAATAGACAAACAATTTCAACACAGAGCGCTCCGCTGAAGAGCAAGAAGCTGGTGTGTGTTTGCATCAGCGTCCCTTATGTATCTTCCGGGTAATGCCGTCATCTACTACGTCATGACGCACCACCAATCAGATTGGCTTGATTTCATTCATACTTCAGATGCGTAACGCTGTGGGTGTTCCCAGAGTGTTGTCACTCGACGACGCAGTGCGAGTTCCCTCGAAGGGGAACTGTAATGAATGTGAGCTTAATTGTAGCTTAATCACAAAAAAAATCATGTTTAACTTAAAAGAAGTAATCTGACTATACATTTTCTTTACATAAAGACTTTAGACCTACAGTACTGTTCAAAAGTTTTTTATATATATATATATATATATATATATATATATATATATATATATATATATATATATATATATATATATATATATATATATATATTTATTTATTTATTTATTTTTTTTTTTAAGTCTCTTCTGCTCACCAAGGCTGGATTTATTTGATCCAAAATAGTAAAAACAGTAATATTGTGAAATATTTTTACAATTTAAAAATGTCACATGATCCTTCACAAATCATTCTAATCTGATATGCTCAACAAACATTTCGGACCCACTTTATATTAGGTGACCTTAACTACTATGTACTAACATTTTAATGAATCATTTGATACAATGCACTTATTGTGTATATACATGTTTTTACATTGTACTCACATTTAAAAAAAATACCTGCATGTAATTACATCTGTAATTTATTTCTGTAGTTAGGGCCCGAGCACCGATGGTGTGAGGACCCTATTGGATTTCGAAAGTTTATTAGGGCCCAAGCCCTGAAAGGGCGCAGAGCCCTATTGTTCTTCCTCAGGTTATTATTAGGGCTCAAGCCTGAAAGGGCGCAGAGCCCTATTGTTTTCCTTAGGATTATTATTAGGGCCCAAGCCCTGGAAGGGCGCAGAGCCCTATTGTTCCCCTAAAGATTATTATTAGGGCTCAAGCCTGAAAGGGCGCAGAGCCCTATTGTTTTCCTTAGGATTATTAGGGCCCGAGCACCGATGGTGTGAGGACCCTATTGTATTTCGAAAGTTTATTATTAGGGCTCAAGCCTGAAAGGGCGCAGAGCCCTATTGTTCTTCCTCAGATTATTCTTTTTTTTATTAGGGCCCAAGCCCTAAAAGGGCGCAGAGCCCTATTGTTCTTCCTCAGATTATTATTTTTCTTTTTTTTTTTTTTTTTTTTTTTTTTTGACTTCTCGGGTACTTTTGGGGCACTTAACATGCTCGAAAACTCTTGAAACTTCGCACACACGTCGGAATGCGCGGCCATCAGAGCCGGGCTGAAGCTGGTAACCGGGCGTGGCAGGGGGGCTCGACAGCGCCCCCTAAGGTGGGGTCTGAAAACTTGGTCTATATTTCAAACACACTTGCACGTAGATGTATGAAACTCGGTACACATATAGACCTCATCGGGCCGAACAACTTTCGTGCTCATAGTTATGTGTCAGCCCAACAGGAAGTGAGCTATTATGAGTTGTTCGGAAAACGCATGCTCTGGAATTTAATATACTCCTCCGAGGCCATTGTTTCGATCATTGCCAAACTCGGTCAGCATTAAGTGAACATATTCAGGATGCTAAATTGCGAGCGGATTTTTGATATCTCGAAAAGTCTGGCCGTGGCGAAGCAACGAATTTATGGCGAGAAAAGGGAAACAGGAAGTGTGTTTTAACTTGTGCAAACATTGACTGATTTGGATGAAACTTCAGCTGTGTATTCGTTGTAAGAGGCCGATCACATGGATATGACTTTTGTGAGTCAAAGTTATAGCGCCACCAACTGGCAGCAGGAAGTGTGTCACTTTCCAAAATGCTTTGAATCACCATCTTATTTTCACGCGATTGACTTCAAACTTCATCAGTATAATGTGAAAACATGACAGATAGAGACATATGAATGAATTCCTGATATTTCAAATAATGCTGCCATGGCAACATGTCAAAGTTTAATAATGTTTTTGGCTGTCTGTGTGCCCTCCCCTCTATCACCAAAAGGTGGCAGTGTTGTATTATTTTTGAAACTCCCTTTCTCTCTCTCTCTCTCTCTCTCTCTCTCTCTCTCTCTCTCTCTCTCTCTCTCTCTCTCTCTCTCTCTCTCTCTCTCTCTGTGCTTGATTATGTGATTTATGAGGACACAAATGACATGGGTATTAGTATTACAACGTAGTGGTTAATGTGGACATGAACTATGACACTATATCACTACAGGACTCATTTTCTAAATGACATTTGAGTTACAATTCTTATCACCTGACAGCCGTGATTTCATGTACTCATTCAGACAGAACTCTTTTTTTAAAACAGAGGAGTGTGAGTGTATTTTCTATACATGTGCTTTACAGAAGGTCATGTGCTGTGTTTGCAAAGATCACTTTTGACACATTTGTCTTTAAATTCATTATTTACTGACATAGTTCAAATTTATTTTTAAAAAAAATTCACATTATTTTCTACAAGTGTCTGTTTATAAGTGTCTTTTTTTCACAGAAAGTTTTTGTTTGAACGTGAATATTTGTATAATTCAGGGTCTGAGTTTTTACGTTCTCCTCGTAGGTGATTTATTCAATCTCCACCAAACTCGGTCAACGTGAAACGGAAGCTTAACGCATTAAAAATATTTAACGCAAATAACACAGCGTCCGTTTTTATATCCATTTTTGCTTAGCGTTACATGATCACGCTCCTATTCATGTAAATGCTTCCAAGCGCGACAAGACACAAGAGAGCGCGCTGTATGCCAGTGTCCTGTCTGTGTGTGTGTGTGTGTGTGTGTGTGTGTGTGTGTGTGTCAGTGTCCTGTCTGTGTGTGCGTGTGTGTGTGTGTGTGTGTCCTGTCTGTGTGTGTGTGTCCTGTCTGTGTGTGTGTCAGTGTCCTGTCTGTGTGGATGCGTCTCATGTCAGCTAATCAAGGGACACTGACACACACACACACACACACACACACACACACACACACACACACACACACACATACACTCGATGCATAGATAGACTCGCGTCAGTTTCCTGCTCACATCGAGTTCTCTGCCAGGGTTGCCAACTCTCACGCATTTGGCGTGACACTCACGCTTTCAGGCTCTGTCTCACGCTCTCACGCTGCCCAACTTAATCTCACGCCAAATTGCCAAACCTGCTTTTGATATTAAACAATGTCTAAGCTTTTACATTTTTCAAAGTTTTAATGCGAAATTCAAACAATAAATAGCGTTTTGGCGCTAATAGGGCATAACAGTTAAAGCCAGAGTGTTGAAAAACCATACGGAGTTGCGACATGCTCTATCATCTCCCGGCGGCGCGCGCATGTGCTTCACAGAAATCTCAATACTTCTAGCGCTGTGTCAATACATTTGAATGGCTTGATACACAACAGCTCCACTTTACAGGGGTTTGCAGCAAGTTTTGGTAAACAGTACAGCATAGTGTGCATTGATTATTACATCAACCATACAGGATCGTTTTATAATGGAGAGTAATGGAGATGCAACAATGTTAACATTAATGTTAATGTTTTTTATTGTACTTAGCCTTCAGGTATTCCATACTAATTGGTCATACTCATACTAATTGATGGTCAAATGTGACCATACACCTTAACTATTTTTCAATTAAATAAACGTTCTATATTTTAGTTCAATAATATTTATTGAATATTTTGAGGAGATCTTTTGGTACTAAATACTAGTTGTGCAATATTTATTGTCAATTAATGACCACTTAAAATATTTTTCTTCTAATATTTGTATTATTTATATTACAATTAGTATAGTAATAAGGTTAAATTAGAGAATTATTTTTCAAAGAGGCAAATTAGAGTCATTTTGTGTCTCGAAAAATAATCTCACTCCAACCTGATCTTAAAAGTTGGCAACCCTGCTTTTGCTCTTGAACAAACAATAACACAGAGGATTTTGAGTATTCTCATATTAGAGTCTTAAATTAGTTAAATAACGTCTTAAATGAACTTTAAAGAGTTGTGAGGAAATGAGATGCGCGGGACCGCGCGTGAGATCCGCGGTTGTTCTTAAAGTGACAGGAGCACTGATGATGCCTGTCATTAATGTTCATCACAGAACAACGGGGACAGAGAAAATTGTAGCTTTAATGATGATTCATCTATATTTCATTTTTTATTTATGCAGTTAAGGAAGGTTTGATAACTATTACATTTCTGTATAACAGGGAAGGCCATGGGTAAATATAACATTTATTATTTTCATTTATTATTTATTTATTCCATTTATTATCATTTATTATTACTATACTCTCCTTGAAGTTTACTTCCCGCTACTTTTTCCCTCTTCCTCCCAACCGCGGCAGCAACTTTCTCCTTCTTCTTCGATAGTAGCCTAAGCCAGTGTTTCCCAACCTTTTTTCAGTCATTTTATCATACGTTACGCTAGGGGTGTAACGGTACAGATTGCTCACGGTTCGGTTTGTATCACGGTTTAAGGTTCACCGTTTCGGTACGGTTCAGTATTTGCTATGTTCAGGGAAAAAAGGACTACTGTCAAATAAAAAAAAAGAAAATAATAAGAACAAATCATTTAAATACAAGCAGCAGCACAAATAAATACTATTGAGCAAAGATACTAATAAAATAAACTATGCTTTTCAGGTTTTTCAGGTACGTCTAACATTAGTTTTCAGGTACAGAAATTGATCAAATGTAAAATAACATTGCATATATGACTGTATAAATTAAAGATTAATCCTATTAAACTTACAAAAGTTATTCAATCAAGAGCAGTGAGTGATGCCCTTGTCTTTTGTTTGACATTAAACAGACAGCAGTAAAGGCTACTGCCCCTTTAAGACCTCGGATATGCGTCGTCTTTTCTGGACTGTATAAAGCTTACTTAAGCCATATACAGACTATGTCTGCTAGAATACTCATCAATATGTTGACATACTTTTTGCGTGAGTTTGTCCGTTCAAGAGCAAGACTTGAAAGAGAACTCAATATTTGCGCGCTGAGAGACGTGTGCGCGCTCTCGGATGAGTGCACGGAAAATTTTCTCACAGTGCGCGCGACTTCTCATTCGCGTCTTCTGGCACTAAACCAGATAGTTGCGTGTTCTGAGTTAACACAATCAGAACGTAAAAATACGGGATATTTTACGGGAAAATACTAAAACGGGAAGACAGCGGGAAAAGAGCTAAAATACGTGAGAAACCCGGAAAAAACGGGAGGGTTGACAGCTATGGTGTGTGTGTGTGTGTGTGTGTGTGTGCGATATGTAGGCTTAGGGGTAGTGTAGGGGGATAGAATGTACAGTTTGTACAGTATACAAACCATTAAGTATATGGAATGCCCTCTGCCTGTCTTTCCCCTTCCCCCCTCTCTATCACTCTCTCTGTGTGTGTGTGTGTGTGTGTGTGTGCGATATGTAGGCTTAGGGGTAGTGTAGGGGGATAGAATGTACAGTTTGTACAGTATACAAACCATTAAGTATATGGAATGCCCTCTGCCTGTCTTTCCCCTTCCCCCTCTCTATCTGTGTGTGTGTGTGTGTGTGGGGGGGGGGGTCTCTCTCTCACCCTGTGAGTTTGTGTGTGTGCCTTTCTCTCAGTCCTTCCCCTCCCCCTCACTCTCACTCTATCATTGTGTGTGTGTGTGTTTGTGTGTGTGTGTGTGTGTGTGTATGTGTGTGACTTTCTCTCTTGATCATAATTTAACCCTTTCATATAGGCTATCACAAATATTGGATATCTCAAACGGTGTTGCCATGGCGAGGGATTAAATAAGGACAAAAAAGGGGAACAGAAATTGTCTCATATCTTGTAAAATCATATTTTAATTTCAATTAAATTAAGATTGTATGTTTGGTAATTGAACTTAGATTAATTTAAAATGACTATACTATTTTTCAGATGAATATATTTATTTATTTAAAATATTTCTGTGAATAATATTTTCTGTGTCTGTGTGCTGCTCTCCCCTCAATGAACACAAGATGGCAGCATTGTATTAGTTTTGAAGCAGGATAAAAAAAACTTGTTTCTCTCTCTCTCTCTCTATCTTGTTTATGTGATTTATGAGGACACAAATTTGTATAATGACATGGGTATTACACTGGTATTACAACATGTATGTGTGTGTGTTTAAAAACATACTAAAACAATGTTTTATTAAAATGTAACCAAATAGCTTTAAAATAATCATACTATTTTTCAGATCAATATATTTATTTTATTTAATATATTTCTTCTGAATATTTATTCTCTGTCTGCCCTCCCCTCACTAAAGGGTGGCAGTGTTGTGTTATTTTTTAAACTCTGTTTCTGTGTGTGTGTGTGTGTGTGTGTGTGTGTGTGTGTGTGTGTGTGTGTGTGTGCTTGTTTATGTGATTTATTAGGGACACAAATTTGTATAATGACATGGGTATTACATTACATCAACATTTAAATGTAGTATTGAGCACATAAACTTTTATGCTTTTATCAAGGTGTTGTTTAAGATCCAGGTAACGTGAATTTTGTCTGATGTTACGGGGCAGAAGAGCACGTGTGTGTGTGTGCCTTTCTCTCAGTCCTTCCCCTCCCCCTCACTCTCACTCTATCATTGTGTGTGTGTGTGTGTGTGTGTGTGTGTGTGTGTGTGTGTGTGTGTGTGTGTGTGTGTGTGTGTGTGTGAGACTTTCTCTCTTGATGATCATAATTTAACCCTTTCATATAGGCTATCACAAATAACTATCACTTGAAATAAAAACGTCATGTAATGTGTTTGCCAAGATCACGTATGATGCACATGTCTTTAAATTAATTATTTACTGATATAATATAAATGTATTAAAACATACATTTCACATGATTTTATAAAAGTGGCTATTTATAATAAACTTACAATAAATGGAGACACGCATCTTACTCTTACCTGACACTGATATTAAAATCATCTTTGCAGTTTCTGTGATTTGGCTCCATTTATACATTTTTTATTAAAAAAAATGTATTGGACCACCCATATTGAAATGAAAGCATGTTTTATGGTGCATAAGATTGGTGCACAAACGGTAGCTAAGGTAGCTCAAAAACACATGAAGAGAAGTGTTAGAATAAAACAACATCAGCATTCGAATGGTATTCTGAACTCATTCCAATTTGACCTTTGACATAATCTGACATGAAATTCATATAAATTTAATTGATCTCATAGATGTGGCTGTTGTGGTTTGTGGTCATAGCAGCACCAACTGCTGCAGTCATGGGCGTCGGAACCATTGTATGTGGGTGGGACAAGACCCACCCACTTTTTACGATCAATGATATTGGACCCACTCACTTTTATCGTCTCTAACATTCAGCACATGTGTGTTTACCTACCCCTAATCGATAAACACTTATTATTAAACACATGTTAGATGCTTTATTTCCACTTTTCTAATATTTTCTTCATTTTTATTGAAAATAGATGCCTTTCCGATCTGATATGTGATGGGAAAAGGGAGAAGATTGAGCTCTGCGAAAGGCGGACTCGAACCGCGGGTCGATTTGTGTCAAAACTAGATGCCGTGCGTCTTACCCCTACACTACTGCCGCTCTCAATGACATGGCGATTTCCGTAATTTTGTCTTTCCGAACTATATGTTTAGCAAGCAAAGCGGTATATTTGTACTTAATGTAATTGGCATCTACTCCATTAAAACATTTCTGAGGACCCACCCACATTTTTTTTGCTTCCGACGCCCATGGCTGCAGTTAATGTGGTGAATTCAGATGACTTTGACATAGTCCTTTTATGTTTTCCCATTTTAAATGCCTATTGACTGCCATGCACAGTTAAACTGATGCCACCGGGGTGGCGGTGCCACCGGCTTGGGCCCGTCATCGCTGCTCGCAGCTTTAATTATTATTAGGGCCCGAGCACCGATGGTGTGAGGACCCTATTGGATTTCGAAAGTTTATTAGGGCCCGAGCACCGATGGTGTGAGGACCCTATTGGATTTCGAAAGTTTTTTATTAGGGCCCGAGCACCGATGGTGTGAGGACCCTATTGGATTTCGAAAGTTTATTATTAGGGCCCGAGCACCGATGGTGTGAGGACCCTATTGGATTTCGAAAGTTTATTATTATTATTATTCTTCTTCTTCTTCTTCTTCTTCTTCTTCTCCCGAATGAATCACTTTTTTGGGGGCCTAAACATGCTCGAAAACTCACAAAACTTTCAAAACTCGTCCAAATTGGCGAAAATTTACGTCTGTTATGGTATTCAGAATTAGGCGTGGCAAAATGGCTCGACAGCGCCACCTAACGTAGTGCCCCTCCCGGTACGTTTCACGTAGAGCTATGAAATTCGGTATACACATGTAACAGCCCAATACCTACAAAAAAGTCTCTACGTGCAAAATCTGAAAACCAACAGGAAGTCAGATATTTTTAATTTTTTGTTGCAAAATGTGCCATTTCCAGACGTTGTACTTTAACGAACTCCTCCTAGAGATTTAATCAGATCAACATCATATTTGGTCAGTCTAATCTAAAGGCCTTTGCGACGTTAAATTGCGAAGATCTTGAGTTTTCCCTGAAGGGCGTGTCCGTGGCGGTCTCGCCAAATCTGATGTTTCGCCATGAAAAAGGAAGTTGTTGTAACTCGAACATACAATGTCTGATCTGCCACAAACTTCACATGTTTTATTAGAGTCCTTGCCTGAAAACATCAACATGCCAATATTCAGTGACAGTCATAGCGCCACCTGTGGGCAACAGGAAATGGCATGTTTTACGCTGTGATTAACTCCTCATTGAGATGTAACCAGATCAAGATCATATTTGGTCAGTCTAATCTAAAGGCCTTGGTGATGTTATATTGTGAAGATCTTGAGTTTTCCCTGAAGGGCGTGTCCGTGGTGGCCTGACAAAGTCTGATGTTTCGCCGTGACAC
>JARQWZ010008934.1:0-23773 GCA_033150135.1 Gobio occitaniae
AAAGTATCGAATCCTGACTACAAAGCGGAGCTCTAGAGTCTTTGCTATGCCGCCCTCAGAGCGTTCGTTCAGTGTGTAGTAGTTCTTTCTGGGGGATATTGGTGGAGGTGTTGGTACACATGCGGTGATAAAACCACAAATCCATGATAAAGGCAATTACCTGCCCGCAAAATACGTCTACGTTTAATAACGTTGTATTTTTTTGGACAGAATGAGGCAGACCAGCATTGTTTTATACTATTCTATACAGTGATACAGTCTGCACTCAATCAGCATTGCATACCTTGTTATTATGACAATAGTGAAGGCTTGAAGAACTCAAATACACCATATCTTGATTCAGTCATGTTTATTCTTGTTTATTTCATCAGTCAAAGCGTTTCTATCTTCAGTTTATCCTACATCGCTAGCTTCACACATTTCACGCATATTTTCTGCCAACAGAATAAAAGCCTATTAACAAAGATTGCATCATTTTATAGTTAAATGGCAATGGGATTAAAAAATTGCAGTTTTAATGGGTTCCAATGGCGACATCTTTGTCCAAAAGACGCTGAGAGGAAGTATTTTGTGTACCTAGTGCAAAATAGATTTTTTTTTAAAGGAAATGGGGGTGAAATAAATGAGCACTTACTGCACATTTCAATATGCAGAAGGTTGTTTTCCTGTTACATTATCACATGAGCAAAACATACATGTTGTACCATGTCACCATACTGTATGTTACTATTATGGTGGATGGACGTGGATCCATAGCGGCCAAAATGTCCCCCCCAAAGTCAAAGTCGTTCCTACGCCCCTGCTATACACTGCTGTATAAATGCAGACTGAAGACTGAAGCGCAGTTTGCGTTGCGCGAGATCACCGCGGATACAACGAAATACTACTACGTTGTGTCGGCTCTCGGAAATTCAACGGCATCCAGAGTGGTGAGCCTTCTTACAAATCCTCCGGCAACTGAGAAGTATACAGCACTCAAAACCCACCTGTTGAAAACGTTTGAACTGTCGGACGCTGAGAGAGCCAGCAGGCTTTTCTCCCTTCAAGGACTGGGTGACAGCAAACCGTCCAAGCTCATGGACCGTATGCTGGATCTTTTAGGTGAACACAGACCTGATTTTCTTTTCACTCAGCTTTCCTGCGTCAGCTACCTTCCCAAGTGAGAGCTGCACTAGCTAACACCATAATCACTGATTGTCGGAGACTGGCTGAAGAGGCTGATAAATTTTCCTGGCGAGTCAGGGACATTGTACGCCCGCGTTTTTTCCCACACACATCGCTTCGGTGACACAGGACGACTCCACACTCATCGCAGCAGCCACTTCTCGTCGGCAGCAGTTTTCTGGCCCCCAACAACCTTCAGGCTCGTGTTTCTACCATGCAAAGTTTGGAACCAAGGCAACCAAATGTCGCCCACCATGCAGTTTCGGTGGGTCGGGAAACGCCAGGGCCGGCGCTCAGTAGTGGCCATGAGCGTCGGCCGCGTAGGCAGGCTGCTCTTCATCCGCGACAGCATCTCTGGACGGCGTTTTCTGTGCGACACGGGAGCACAGAGGAGCGTCCTGCCTGCATCCCGTTTGGACATGGTGACCGACAGCCACGGCCCTCCTATGGAAGCTGCCAATGGTAGCCCCATCCGCACATATGGAACGAGGTACGTCGAATTATGTTTCGGAGGACAGCAGTTCGGCTGGGACTTTGTTTTTGCAAAGGTTGCCGTCCCCCTCCTCGGCGCAGATTTTTTGTGTGCACATGGACTGTTGGTGGATGTAAAAAACCGTCGTTTGATTAACGCTGTCACGTTTTGCTCTTATACATGCACGCTCAGAGGGGCCGACTTTATGCGGCTGTCTACCATGCTTTCAGTTTCTGATGATTTCCACCGTCTACTTGCCAGTTTCCCAGCCCTCACTCAGCCCACTTTCTCTGCATCTACCGTGAAGCATGGTGTGGAGCATCATCTCACCACTACTGGTCCACCCGTCTACGCCCGCGCTCGGCGCCTCAACCCAACGAAGCTCACGATTGCAAAGGCTGAGTTTGCAAACATGGAACGCCTGGGCATAGTCCACCGATCCGACAGTCCGTGGGCTTCACCCCTCCACATCGTCCCCAAACCTGGCGGCGGCTGGCGGCCGTTGTGGCGACTACAGGCGGCTTAATGAGGCAACGGCACCCGACCGATACCCAGTCCCAAACATACAGGATTTTTTCAGCACACCTGGCGGGCAAGGTGATTTTTTCCAAAGTTGACCTCGTCCGGGGATATCATCAGGTGCCGGTACGACCACTGGACATTCCCAAAACGGCAGTGATCACACCGTTTGGTCTATTTGAGTTCCTGCGCATGCCGTTTGGCCTTAAAAACGGCGCCCAATCTTGGCCTCATGGACTCTGTGTTGCGGGACCTACCATTCCTTTTCGTGTACTTGGATGACATCTTAGTAGCAAGCACATCCAAGTCTCAGCACCTGGCGCACCTCCGAACCCTTTTTGAGCGGCTTAGCCAGCATGGTTTAATTGTCAACCCCGCTAAGTGCCAGTTCGGTCTCTCCACCATTGACTTCCTAGGACACAGAGTCACTAAGGACGGTGCAGTCCCTCTCCCATCAAAGGTGGAGGTGGTCACGCAGTTCCCACGCCCGCTCACTGTCAAATCCCTGCAGGAGTTCCTCGGCATGGTTAATTTTTACCACCGCTTCATCCCTAGAGCCGCTCAGCTCATGCGGCCCTTGCACGAGGCCTTGAAAGGTAAACCCAAGTACGCTGTGGACTGGACTGAGAGCAGAGACAGGGCTTTTGCTGCCACTAAGGCAGCCCTAGCGAACGCCACCATGCTGGCGCATCCTTCTCCTACAGCCCCCATCGCCATCACCTCTGATGCCTCGGATTACGCTGTTGGTGCGGTCTATGAGCAGTGGGTAAGTGGGGCCTGGCAACCGCTGGCTTTCTTTAGCCGTCAGCTGCGCCCCTGTGAGCGGAAGTACAGCACTTTCGACCGGGAGCTTCTGGGTCTCTACCTCGCATCAGACATTTTCGTTTCCCTGCTGGAAGGCCGGCATTTCACTGCTTTTGTGGACCACAAGCCGCTGACTTTTGCCATGGCCAAGGTAGCTGAGCCGTGGTCCGCTCGCCAGCAACGTCATCTGTCCTACATTTCAGAGTTCACCACGGACTTGCAGCACATTGCTGGTAAGAACAACTGCGTGGCGGACTGCCTATCACGGGCTGTGGCAGGGGCCGTCCACCTTGGTTTGGATTACAACAGCATGGCAGCGACTCAGACCACAGACCCGGGAGTGCAAGTCCTGAGGACCTCGACTACAGGGCTGCAGATCGAGGACGTGGTTTTTGGTGAGGCCGGCACCACACTCCTGTGTGAAGTCTCCACAGGTAGTCCACGGCCGGTCGTACCCTCGGGATGGAGACGACAAGTTTTTGATGCCATCCATGGTCTCTCCCACCCAGGTTCGAAAGCCTCACAGAGACTGGTTGCAGCAAAGTTTGTTTGGCATGGCCTCAAGAAGGACGTTAGGGACTGGGCTAACACTTGTGTTGAGTGCCAACGGGCCAAAGTACACCGCCACACTAAAGCCCCGTTAGAGTCGTTCTCAGTACCAGAGAGACGTTTTGACCATGTAAACGTAGACCTGGTCGGTCCTCTGCCGTCATCTCACGGTTTCACATATCTGTTAACCATGGTTGACAGGACCACCCGCTGGCCTGAGGCTGTGCCACTGACGTCAGTGGCATCTGTCGAGATGGACACAGGCATTTATTGGCACCTGGGTTGCCCGTTTTGGCACTCCTTCAGACATATCCTCTGACCGAGGCGCACAGTTTACGTCTGAGCTGTGGGATGCTGTCGCACAGAGCCTCGGAGTGAAACTCCACCGCACGACCGCATATCACCCGCAGGCTAACGGACTCTGTGAACGTTTTCATAGGTCGATGAAGGCTGCCCTGCGTGCCAGCCTCAAAGACATCAACTGGGTCGACAAGCTCCCGTGGGTGATGCTGGGCATCAGGACTGCGCCAAAGGAGGACCTTCAGTCCTCATCCGCAGAGCTTGTTTATGGACAGCAGCTGCGAGTACCAGGGGATTTTGTTCCTAACACCACGGATCCTTGGTCTGCTACTCTCCAGCGGTCTACTTTACTGGACAATGCAAGGCTTTTCGCACCTGTTCCTACTTCCCGGCACGGCCTCCCTCGGTCACACATCCCCGCTGGACTTCAGACGGCTGACTATGTTTTCATTCGCCATGATGCCCACAGGGGACCGCTACGCCCGCCCTATGAGGGCCCATTCCGGGTTCTGGAGACGGGGGGTTAACATTTTGTGGTGGACAGGGGCGGCAAACCGGAGCGACTCTCCATCGACCGCCTCAAACCGGCTCACTTGGACGTGGCGAGGCCCATTGATCTGGCCCAGCCCCCTCGACGCGGACGGCCTCCTGCTCTGCCCCCACCCCTTGCTCCTTTCCCTCCCAAGCCTCCCACACTCCATGCCCCACACTTGTGTCATGACAAGACACCGGCTGCAGAGGGGTCTCCCCGGCCCCCGATACAGCGCAGCCGTTGTGGCCGTTTGATACGCCCACCTCCCCGTTGACTGTTTGGTTCTTCTCCTGATATGGTGAATTCTGGGGGGACGTATGTAGTGAATGTGGTTTACATAATTCACCTTTGAGGTTAAACGTAGTTCTATACACTGTTCTATACACTGCTGTATAAATGCAGCACTTTGTTAGCGTGTTTGTTCATGACTGTTCAGGGACCGCAGTCCCTTTAAATGTGCTTAACGCGCGTTGATGTGGGACGCTTGTCAGCACCATTTTGATTCTGAGTTTTCTGCTTCACAAAATAAACGAGACACGCGCTGGTGTACTCAACGCGAGTAATTGTCGCTTGTTATTTACTGCAATTTCCACATGTATATATATATTGTGACCTGTAGAGTGTTCACTCAAACCCAGAGTTCATGAAAACACCTTGAGATGCATAAAGATACTATAGGGATGCACAATGTATATGTACCATACTGTTTATATGTACCATTATCAGTCAGTATTGAATATTTAATAGTGTTTTTTTTTCCCCATTTTTACATTTACGTTATCTTTAAACATGTTTAGTAAATAGAAGATCTCAATTCAGCGCTGTTTGTGCTGAGATAAAGATAATAGTGGGAGAGAAAGGAACGTACAGACGGACTCCTGGCCTTGCTCCTGTTGTCTGACCTTCCAGAGACCAGTTATGCAGTGATTTATAGCCAGAGACTGAATAATAAATTAACAACTGACTACCTTTAGACCTCCCTATTCATGTTGCAACCTCCGACATCATCTGTTGGTTAATAATGCAGCACATTGTGACCGACTGAATCATTTAAACTTTCACCCTCTTACTGAAACACGGTGATATTAATCTATAGACAACATAGTTAGGAATCCTGCCTATCTTAGTCTTCCTGATGTCCCTATGGTATTTCATGCTTTCTGAATGGGACTTGTGTGTGGTGTGCAGCATGAATGTAGGGTATAGGCACCTGTTTTTATTTCCTCTTAAAAGGTCTGAATTGAATCAGTGGATGGTCTCCTTCATAAACCTGTGGATGAATGTATTACTGTGAAATGTTTCTGCCGAGGTTGGATGTACTCCTCACTCTTAGAAAAAGGTTCAGTGGGTTTCTATATCTAACCCTAGGGTTCTTGACTCAATTTTAAAGCCAAAAGGAGAGATGTCTGTAAGGAGAGATGTCTTAAATGATTGAATAATATTTTCATGTCATAATGGATCACTTTGTGGCTGAGTTGCTGTTGTTCCCAATTGCTTCCACTTTTTTATAATCCCACTAACAGTTGACCTTGGAATATTTAGTAGTGAGGAAATTTCACAAATGGACTTATTGCAGAGGTGGCAACCTATCACGGTACCACACTTGAATTCACTGAGCTCCTGAGAGCAACCTATTCTTTCACAAATGTTTGTAGAAGCATCTGCATGCCTAGGTGCTTGATTTTATACACCTATGGCCATGGAAGTGATTGGAACACCTGAATTCAGAAGATACTTAACACGTTTCACAGAAGACAAATTAAGCACAATTTACCTTGATGTTCAATTTCAAAAAGTTTTCACCCCCGGCTCTTAATGCATCGTGTTTCCTTCTGGAGCATCAGTGAATGTTTGAACCTTTTTTAATAGTTGTGTTTGAGTCCCTCAATTGTCCTCAGTGTCAAAAGAAAAGATGGCTCTCAAAATCATACAGTCACTGCTGGAAACGGTGAGTTTCAAGAACAACCATCACAAAACAAAAAAAAACATCTGTGGATCATCCAGGTAACAAGAGTATTAAGAATCAAGGGGTCATAAACTTTTGAACTGCTGGACCATTTTTATAAATTCAGCTTTTTTTTTGTCTTGTGGAGTATATGTAAACATCTTTTAGGTAAAATGTCGTATCCAGGACAGTAATAAATAAACATATATAAATTTTTATGATCCCTCTTATTTTGTTCACGATTCACATTTTCACAGATTTGCAAGGGGTTCACAAACTTTTATTACTTTTAGTCTAAGCATAAACTTATTTTTTTTACTAAATTTTTACTTCCACAGAACTCTTCCTAGAGTTATACTAACATTGATCAGCAACTGTTAGCTGCCTCTTCAGATTTATTGAGTGCTGGTCAGTTCAGAGCATCATAGGAATCATACTGCATCTGTTTGCTGACCCTTTTGCTTTGAGGATCAAAGGAGGTGTCTCTAGCACAGAGAACAGAAATAGAAACAGCTTTGCTTTGAATGTGTGTGGGAGATGTACACATCTGTTTGAGGCTTAATACTGCATACAGCCTTTAGTTGAAATGATTTTTTATTATAGTAATGAGAAAATAAGTAATATACGTCATAAATAATAATTTAGTTAAAATGATTGTTTATTATTAATTGCATTCGCTTGTACAAGTAAATGTGGAATAGAGAAACTATTTGTGTATGTGCGTCTGTGTAATATTAATTCCCTGCAGGTGTACTGGGTCGGTACTTCCACGTACGTCACGCGTGACCTTTCGGCGTGATGACGTCATACGCCTGTGAATAATCACAACACTGAAGTCGAGCATTCGTGGTTAAAAGTATATATATATTTTTTATTTCTTGAAAATGACAGATCGTTTCACTAGATAAGACCCTACTCCTCAGCTGGGATAGTGCAGAGCCCTTTGAAGCGCTTTGAAACTGCACTGATTTAGACCTTCAACCGTTGGTTGCCATTGAAGGTCAATGGAGTACATTATATGGAGGAAAATCCTCAAATGTTTTCCTGAAAAAACTTAATTTCTTTTCAACTAAAGAAAAAAAGACATGAACATCTTGGATGAGATGGGGGTGAGTAAATTATCAGGAAATTTTCATTTTGAAGTGAACTAATCCTTTAATATCAACCGTATTTGGCATTGTCTGTTGAATTGCAGACCAAAGATTGTTTTGGCGTGCTCTGTCCCTCATTTGGCTGTCTGTATAGGGCCTTCCTTTTTTTTTTGGATCCCAGCGAAGCTTTGGTTTAATGTCTGACACTGGGGAGCAAGTATCAGTCAATCAGCAATCAGTGTCTTTTAACATAATGGTTTTATCTGACAAGCAAATTTTCAGCATTGCATGCGCTGCCAAGATTCATATATATATTCATATATACCCAAAGCACCAGCTCCGAACCAGGAAAAGTGGTTCTTTGGGCTATTGACTTCCTCATTATTGGATTGATTAAACACTTTAAAGTGTAATTAATGACCATTAATTATAATTTATGTAGAACTAAAAATAATAATAATAATGATCAGTTTTTTTCTAGAATACATTGTGCATTTTCTAAGAAAATATTCCTGGATTGTGTGATCATTCCTGCTTTGATATTTTTGCCATGACATGTAGGGGACTGGTATAAAGTATTGGTCAGAAAAGGTAAGTTTATCATACAGTGTTTATCAGTATTTCACATGATTATACACAGTTCACAGTTTTTATTTATTTTGGAAAAAATGTAATATTTAGCAAATATGCATTAAATTGATCAAAAGTGACAGTAAATACTTTCTTCATCAATAAATCCAGTAAAACATTTTTTTTTACTGTTTTTTGGTCAAATAAATTAATCCTTAGTGAGCATAAGAGACTTCTTTCAAAAACAGTAAAAATGGTCTTACGAGACCTCAAAATATGGTAAGTATTATGGTAAAAAGTGATCCATTTTTAAAGTCACCATGAAATCAAAGTGAACAAATTTTTTTTTTTTTTTTTATACACAGAATGTTTCGGTGTTTATTATAAATGATTTATCCATTTTTATTCTCATGCACTCGTAATCTTTAATCAAAAACTTTAACCTCCCCTCCCCCTCCAAGCAACATCTGTTCTCTTCATATCCTCTAAATATCCACCAAAACTGACTGCAAACTGCCATTCAGATCTGCCTCCATTTAGTTAGCAACGGCCAACTTTCTACGATCCAATCAATTCACGAAGGACAAAACCAAATCCCGCCCTACATTTCACTCAGATGTATGTCTATCTATACTATTGCAACTTTGGTTTCATGCCAACTTTAACTTGGTTATTGTTCTTGTCACAAAATACGGCTACCAAATTAGTATAGTATTAGCCATTTTTGCACCAATCTTCAACCCTAACATATTTTGAATGGAAATTAAAATTAATTTAAAAAATTTAACAAATTGTGCATTTAATCAGCTTAACAACATTTCTTAGTTTTGATGCTAAAGTGTTTGTTATTATCTTAAAGGCACAATATGCAATTTTTGCCGCTAGAGGTCGGTTATTCAAAAGGCGTAGCTTGATGGTGCATTGATTTCGCAGAATCATGGGAATTGTCGTCTTCACTTCTACAGCCGGTGGAAAGGAATCCGACAGGACTTGGGTAGGAACATGATACTTGCGGTAAATCAAGAAAACAAGATTTAAACAATAAGACTAACTGTTGAGCAATAAGAATGATTAGTTTTCTGTCAATAAATGAATCCAAACAGTTGCTCACCTGTCTAATAAAATGCATAATATAATAAAGTTTTTTTTCTTCAGAAATGAAGGGTAACGCGGGTATGATGTCACTGATACACCACTGATACATAAAATGGTGCTATATGGCACTAAAAGTGGTTCTTGGTCGTAATCATAGGGGAACCACTTTTGGTGCCATATAGCACCATATCTTAAAGGGGGGGTGAAATGCTGTTTCATGCATAGTGAGCTTTTTACACTGTTGAAGACTTGGATTCCCATCCTAAACATGGACAAAGTTTAAAAAAAAAAAAATTAGACGTTTGATGGAGTTTCGGAAAGTTTTTTTTGAGTATGGGTATATGTGACGTCAGATGGGGCGGAATGTCCTTGTACAGGCCGTACGGGCTCTTCTCCCGGAAGAGCGGGCACGCGCGCGACTAGCGAGAGAGCAAGCCGGCTGCGCTGCAGTCACAGGACTGCAATCAACAATGTCACCAAATCAAGAGAACACTGCACAGCCTCCCAAAGAACCCAGCGTTAATGAGACATTGGATGGAGTTTGTTTTTCCGGAGCAGGAGTTGCGCAAGTGTTTGTTTGTTCCCTGAATTTCGGCGACAATGGTTTATAAACAAGGTACAGTTCAACTCCGGATTTGTAGCTTGCCTAATGCTGAAAGATGGAGCAGTCCCAGCAATTAAGGTTCACGGTCGTGTGTTGGTAGCAGGCGGTGAGTCAAAATGCTTCAAATGTCACCCCCCCTTTAACATGTTCTGTATATGGTAGCAATGCTATATAGCACCTCAATCATACCCCTTTTCTACCAAAATGAACCGGGTGCTAGTTCAGAGTGTCAGTTCGGAGTTGGTTCGACTGACGAGCCTTCTAAGAACCGGTTTGCCTTTCCAAATGCGAGAGCCGCCACAGAGCCAGGTCTTACGTTACTGTATCCGTCTCATCTTTCTCAGCAACGCTATAGCGAGGCAGAAGGAAACACAAACACTGAGACACACCAGGCTTGTTCGAGATGCATCAACGCTGCGCAGACCGATCCGCGTATGATATCAAAATACTGCATGAGCGACTCAAAAGCATAAGGAGTCGTATGCTCTCAATGTACTTTGATGTCATACGGCAATCGGCCTGCACAGCACCGATGCATCTCGAACAAGCAGCTATTAGCTCCATTAAGTTAGCTGCTATTTAAAAAATGGCGGTCACAAGTTTGTGTTGGTCTTGTTGGTCACGGTAACCCCACCCCCAGCCCCTGACACAAGCGGTTCTTACTTCTAGACCAGCAATGTTTTTTGGCTTAAGAACCACTTTTCCTGGTGCTTTGGGTGTGGAAAGACAAAGAACCGATTTGAAACTAGGCTCTGGCTCCGAACCAGCACCAGCACTGCCTTGGTGGAAAAGGGGTAAAAGAGGTTCCCCTATGATTACGAGCCAAGTACCACTTATAGTGCCATATAGCACCATTTGTAGGCGACACACATACACGGTCCATGTCCTGGTTAAAATGGCTTATTTCTCTGGATTTAACCATTCTTGGGAACATATGGGATAAGTACACAAGTCAACAAAATATATAACATTGTTCTAGTGGATTTTGTATATTTTAATCCAAAAATCTTACATATTGTCCCTTTAATATTTTGTTTTCCCAGTGGCAACTATTCTTAATTTACAATATTAAAACCTGACTGCAAAGGTTGAATACCAATGAGTTTTATAAGAGCTAATATTGTTTGGATCCTTACTTTCACTTCTGCCTGGTGTCTCCTATCATGTTTTATCAGCACAGAGCCAACTGGACACCCAAACAAAACTGTAACTGTTTTAACTCTTTAGACATTTGTGACCTTCCATTATTCCTAATTTGCTGTGTATAATATGTAAATGGGGCCCCTGGGTGTGGTGATGTTCTCTAAAGACCCCTTTGTTTTCGGTATCACTAATGAGGATAAGATCATCAGGGCTCGCAACCACGCGGATCAGCTGACCTGGCCGTGCCTGTCTAATTACAGCATTAGCAGCTTCACCGATCGCTCATGCATGATACGCAGTGCTATCTGGAGTTCTGAGCTCCTAGGCAGCCATATGGCGGCCTAGTGAGGGGTGGTAAGCTCGACTTGGCACTCCCCTGGAGCGATCGGAGAGAGAGAGAGAGCATGTAGCCGTGCAAAAAACTCGCACAAACACATCTGGTGGCGCTGAAGAATGTGAACAGGCCTTGAGATTTTATTACTGCAGATCGCCTTAGATTTTCATATAATGGGGATCTGATTATTTGTCAGATATAACATACATAATACATAATACAATAATATGAATTGAATAAATTACTGTAGGCTACATATTTATTGCATTTATTTTTCATTTATGAATTTACTTTACAGCATTTTAGCCTATAACATAGGCAGAAATACATATTTCTCCTCCCATAGACAGCAGGAACTGTCAGACTGCACTATCATCTACTCTGGCTAGAGGGCGCCAGAGATTTTCTCATCCTTGAACGGCCTTTATGTTTTCACCTCGGCTTCTGCTTGTTAGACTTTATTCCATCTATTTCGGCTCATTCATGTCTCAGTCTCATGGCTCTAACTGAAACTTGGATCAAACCAGAAGACACTGCCACTCCTGCAGCTCTCTCAAATAATTTCACTTTTTCACACACCCCACGCCCGATTGGGAGGGGTGGAGGTACTGGTTTGCTCATCTCACATGATTGGAAATTTGAGCCCATTCCTTCTCTATCTGGCAACTGCTCATTTGAATCACACTCAATCACTATCACTCACCCGGCTAAAATCCATGTTGTAGTTATTTATCGCCCTCCAGGTCAACTGGGGAACTTCTTGGAGGAGTTGGATATTTTACTCTCTCACTTCCCTGAGGATGGCACTCCTCTGGTACTGCTTGGTGACTTCAACATCCACCTTGATAAACCCCAGGCTGCTGACTTCACCACTCTTTTGACCTCATTTGACCTTAAGCGAGTATCTACTACAGCTACTCACAAATCAGGTAACCATCTGGATCTGATCTACACACGCTGCTGCTCCACAGACAACACTTTAGTTACTCCACTGCACACCTCAGATCACTTTCTCATCACTCTTAACCTCATACTGACTCCAGACACAACACACACTCCTCCGCAGATCACCTTTCGGCGTAATCTACGCTCGCTCTCTCCCTCCAGTCTATCCACAATGGTTTCATCCTCACTCCCTCCACCTGCTCAGTTCTCAGCACTAGACACTAACAGTGCTACTGACACTCTTTGCTCCACTCTAACATCCTGCTTAGACAACCTCTGTCCCCTTTCATCCAGGCCAGCCCGCACCACCCCCTCTGCCCCCTGGCTGTCCGATGTTCTTCGTGAACATCGCTCTGGACTCCGGGCAGCAGAGAGGAAGTGGCGCAAAACTAAAAACGCTACTGACCTAACCCTGTATCAGTCTCTTCTCGCTTCTTTCTCTACTAATGTCTCCACTGCTAAAACTACATACTACCACAACAAAATCAACAGCTGCTCCAACTCTCGTGCACTTTTCAAAACATTCTCTTCGCTCCTTTGTCCTCCCCCCCCCCCTCCTTCGTCAAACCTTACTGCTAATGACTTTGCATCATTCTTTACAAATAAAACCTCTTCCATCAGCAGCCAATTCTCCACACCACAAACCGACACACACATCTCAACGACCATCACACCCACGCTTCCCTCCTTCTCTCTGCTCTCTGAAGCAGATGTCTCCAAACTCATCCTTTCCAATCATCCCACTACATGTCCGCTTGATCCTATCCCCACTCACCTCCTTCAGGCCATTTCTTCTTCTGTTACTCCTGCACTCACTCACATTGTCAACACCTCTCTTCACACCGGGACTTTCCCCACTGCATTTAAGCTGGCTCGGGTAACCCCACTGCTTAAAAAACCCTCTCTACACCCAGCACTTTTAGAAAACTACAGACCGGTATCCCTTCTACCTTTCATTGCAAAGACACTTGAGCGGGCTGTGTTTAATCAGCTCTCTACGTTTCTTGAACAAAACAATCTCCTGGACATCAACCAATCCGGTTTCAAAAGCGGCCACTCAACTGAAACTGCCCTGCTCTCAGTTACGGAGGCACTGAGACAGGCAAGAGCAGCCTCCAAATCCACAGTACTTATCTTACTGGATTTGTCTGCTGCTTTTGACACAGTTAATCACCAGATCCTCCTGGCAACTCTCATGAAGATGGGCATCTCAGGAACCGCTCTCCAGTGGTTCAAGTCTTACCTCTCAGGTAGGTCCTTCAGGGTGTCATGGAGAGGTGAAGTGTCTAAGTCACATCATCTAGCTACTGGAGTTCCCCAGGGCTCAGTGCTTGGACCACTTCTCTTCTCCATCTACATGTCATCATTGGGATCGGTCATTCAGAAACATGGCTTTTCCTATCACTGCTATGCCGACGACACTCAACTCTACTTCTCATTTCAACCTGATGATCCATCGGTTGGTGTTCGTATCGCTGCCTGCCTAACAGACATTTCAGCCTGGATGAAGGAACATCACCTGCAACTCAACCTTGCAAAGACAGAACTGCTTGTGGTCTCAGCCAAACCAGCACTGCATCACAATCTCTCCATTCAGCTAGGATCATCAACCATAACTCCGTCCAGGACAGCCAGGAACCTTGGGGTTGTGATTGATGATCAGCTAAAATTCACTGACCACATCACTGCAACAACCCGGTCCTGCAGATTTGCACTATTCAACATTAGGAAGGTTAGACCCTTCCTATCAGATCATGCCACACAACTACTGGTCCAAGCTCTCGTTCTCTCCAGACTGGACTACTGTAATGCTCTTCTTGCGGGCCTTCCGGCATGCACTACCAAACCCTTGCAACTGATCCAGAATGCAGCGGCGAGGTTGGTCTTTGGTGAGCCGGAGAGAGCACACGTCACACCTCTCCTCATCAGTCTGCACTGGCTACCAATAGCCGCTCGCATTAAATTCAAGACACTGATGCTCGCCTTCAAAACATCCACTGGCTCTGCACCAATATACCTAAACTCGCTCGTTCAGACTTACACACCCTCCAGGAACTTGCGTTCTGCCAGTGAACGACGCCTTGTGGTGCCATACCAAAGAGGCATGAAATCGCTGTCACAGACCTTTTCCTGGACCGTTCCCACCTGGTGGAATGACCTGCCTATCTCAATTCGTGCGGCCGAGTCTTTGGCCATTTTCAAAAAACGTCTAAAGACACATCTTTTCCAGCAACACCTGACCGATCGAGAATAGCACTTATCATTCTATTCATTGTCTGTCTGTCTAATTTATTTAAAAAAATTAAAAAAATTCTGTTCTGTGCTAGACTAACTGAGACTTGTTACAGCACTTGCATATTGCTGATATTGTTGCCCTTCGACTGCTCTACCTGCTTCTATTGCCCTCATTTGTAAGTCGCTTTGGATAAAAGCGTCTGCTAAATGACTAAATGTAAATGTAAATGTAAATGGTTAAATGCAGAGTGAATCCCGTAAAAAAAAAAAAAGACGTCGTCACTGACGAATTGGGATCTTCCCTGAGAGCCCAATCACCTTTGAGTGTAAACAAAACAAGCCAGGTATATAAGGAAGCGTGCAGCTATTATTAATTTAAGCCTGAGAGCTGAGCGTTTCGTTTGATTCAGTTCCTTAATCAACGCTTTCCAAAGCTCTCCAGAGAGTGTTGGTGTGATGGCGCGTCAGCGGTGGTCGCTGTTGAAAAGAGCCTTTCCTCTGCATCTATTGCAGCTAAAAGAGCATTGTGCGCACTGCAATCTTTCAATAGTCTTGCAGGCTGTGCAGCGACCATTTCCCTGTGTGCTTCAGCACTAAAAAGAGCTGTTCCCTAAAAGAGCAAGCACAGATGTGAAGTTGTCTTTTTCAAGATGACATACCAACCGTGTGTTTCTGTATGCGGCCTTTACCTGTCTCCGTCTGAGAGTCACGATTGCTGCCTCACGTGTCTGAGGCGAAAGCACACTGAGGTAGCATTTGTGGATGAGTTATGTACCCACTGCGGGAAGATGACCATCGTGGTGCTGTGGCCGAGACTCGAGTACCTCGAAAGAGGTGGAGTACCCTTTGCTATTCCCCAATCTAGTCTCTCTGCCCAGCAGAAAGCTACTTTGGTTAATACACGTTCGGATCACAGTGGGGTCAATCCCGCTGGGTCAATCCCCGTGGCCCCACCCCCACTCCTCTAGTGTATCACAAGCTGTGGATCTTCCAGGTGAGATTGCTGATCCTTCTCATGGGGGACTCAGCATCTAGTTCTGGATTTGACGGAGGATCAGATGTCGATCGCTGCATCAGAGGGTTGAATACCTCTGGGAATGAAAATTCTGTTGCGCTGCCCCCTTTGTTGAGAGTAGCGTTGTTCGAGTCTTCAACCATGTCCTGAGCGCTCAAGGCTGGATGATTGGTATCTCAGGGCGGGGCATGCTGAACAGCAGCATCCTGCTCCAGTGCCTTTCTTCCCAGAGGTGCATGAGGTTGTCATGTCATGCCAAGGGGTATCCCCCAGGTGGAGTTGCGATGCAGATATGCCCGCAAAGTGCTGCTGCTTGTAAGTTCTCGTCCGTGCTTACAGCCAAGGATAGGGCCGGTTTCTCCAGTCGATAGGAGGTCAAGGTTTTACAGCCCTTACCTCATTGTACCCAAGAAAGGCGGTGGGTTACGGCTGATCTTGGATCTGTGTGTCTTGAATTGGGCCCTTCACAAGCTTCCATTCAAGATGCTAACGTCCCCAAGATTGATTTGCAGCGATCGATCGCATACTTTCATGTCTCGATTCTCCCTCGACACAGACCGTTCCTACGTTTTGAGTTCGAAGGACAGGCATATGAGTACAAGGTCCTCCCCTTCGGGCTGTCCCTGCCAGCTCGTGTCTTCATGAAGGTTGCAGAGGACCTATCCCCTGTGAGGAAGAGCGGTGTTCGCATTCTCAACTACCCACTTGCGATAGCAGTTGTGTGAACGCAGGGACTTGCTCAAGCACCTCAGCCATCTGGGGCTTTGGGTCAACTGGGAAAAGAGCAAGCTCTCCCTCGTCCAGAGAATCTCTTTTCTCAGTATGGAGTTGGACTCGGTCAACGAATGAGCCATCTCAGTCAATGCTGAACTGCCTGAATTCATTCAAGGGCAGGAAGGCGGTTCCACTGAAACTGTTTAGGAGGCTCCTGGGGCATATGGCATCTGCAGTCCCGTTGTTCGGGTTGCTTCATATGAGTGCGCTTCAGCACTGGTTACATGGCCGAGTCCTGATATGGGCATGGCTCAGCGGCACAAACCGGGTGGCAATCACACCAGCCTGTCGACAAACCTTCAGCCTGTGGTCAGACCTTGCTTTACTACGTGCAGGACTTCCTCTAGAACAAGTGTCCAGGCATGTTGTTGTTTAAAAAGATGCTCGGTACCATGTTCAACGGGCATGTAGCCTCAGGCTCCGGGACAGGACTTCGACTGCAGTGGCACATCAACTGCCTCGAGTTGCTAGCAGTACACCTTGCGCTGTGCCACTTGAAATCACTGCTACAGGGCAAGCATGTGCTGGTCTGGTCAGATAACTCTGAGCTCGCTTCACGCCATTCACATCCCGGGGCGAGCTCAATCGTGAAGCCGAGGAGTTCTCATGACAGCCCACACTCCCTGGGAGAATGGAGACTCCACCCCCAGCTGATTTAGAGATGCTTCGGTGCTGCACAGGTAGACCTGCTTGCCTGTCCAGACAAGTCCCGCTGCCAGTTGTTGTACTCCCTGACCGAGGGGACCCTCTGCACGGATGAGCTGGCACACAGCTGGCCCCGGGGCCCATGCAAGTATGCGTTTCCCCCAGTGAGCCTTCTCGCACAGACACTGTGCAAGAACAGGGAGGACAGCCTCGTGACACCCCCTCCCTCCTAAACAAAGCACTCAAGTCGCTTCATAAAATTGAAGTTAATGCACTGGGTTAAGTCACATGGATTATTTTTTATGATGTCTTTACTACCTTTCTGGTGCTTGAAAGTGGTAGTTGCGTAGGCTGTCAATGGAAAGACAGAAAGCTCTCAGATTTAATTTAAAAGATTTTCATTTGTGTTCCGAAGAAGAATGAAAGCCTTACAGGTTTTGAACGACTTGAGAGTAATTAATGTCAGAATTTTCATTTGAAAATCATTTCATTTGAGTGAACTAACCCTTTAACCAGTAGTACACTATATGGGTTTTCCCAAGATGCCATGTAGGCTGACAGGAGCAACTACCGGAAAGAGAAAAGTTTGCATCGATAGATACAGACTTTTTCTCTTTGAAAAGAGACACATCTGATATAGGCCTACTTTTAAACACATTATAAATATCTAGGCTACTTGTTTATATCGGTTTATAACCACTACTGGATTTAAGGTAGGCTTAATGCTTTTGTCACTTCCATAAATAATCAAACTCAAAATAAGATTGAAGGGGCATAACACACACAGTTTACATGTTAATATTGAGTACCTAAAGAGTAATATTGCATCCTTCATATGTCCGAAGAGTCTTTAGTTTTATCATATTTATAAAAGACAGATACACTGTACTGATTCTTTCCGAAAACAGCCGAGCTCCTGGAGGCGTGCAGTGGGCGGAGCGAAAGAATCTCGAGCACACACACACTCCCTGGATAACTTTCAATTCACTATACGTTCGTGTTGTTGACGTTATATGCACTTGCGCGTGCCGATTGCCAACAAAACAGACATTTGATGCAGTTTCACTCACGGCCTGCGGCTTCGATTCATGACCAGGAACAAACAAACACACTCCGTTGCTGCTCCGGAAAAACAAACTGCATTAACACCTGAGATGCAGGTGAAATTCCTGCATTAACTACCTGAGATGGTAATATTTAAGATGACAAACAACAACAGAACTTTTTAAACAAATCACAATTATTCATTAAAATACCCTAGTTCCAGAGGGGGACCCTTGAATATTGTCGTTTGACAATGAGGGGACTGGAGTCAAAAAAGTTGAGTATGACTGCTCGGCACCTACAAATAAATCATATACACATATCTAAAGAGTTCCAGAGCAGATATTTTCTAACTCTGCAGAGATGAGCAGACTTCTTTTGAATCTTTGCATTCGGTTCATTCCATTAGATGAAATCAAATTTCTTTTTTTCTCCTTAAATTCAATTACCCACATCAACCAACCCTTAGAAAACCTCCAACTGCTTAGAAAAGTCAAAGTTTGGTGGGATGATCCTCCCGTGCACCGCACTCTTTAAAACCAGCCATATCAGCCTTACTGGAGCTTCATGTGTTGTTTAGCCCATGTCATCATGCTCTGTTTATCTCGCTGAGGCCATTAAGTGTGACTAACGCGGCCATGCAGCAGTTAGCCTGCTCCACCCCGAGGCCCAGGGATCTGATGTCAGCCCTCTCTCCTGCAGTTTACTTCCAGTCTTGGGACACATTATATCATTTTAATGGAGGATGGGATGGATGTGTGTGCGTTGTGTACATTGTCATTTGCCTATGTATAATCTTGTGAGTCCAGTCCACTGCCCTTATGATTGACAGTCAACTGGCACCCCACCTCCAAGTCAAACGTTATCAAGGACAAATTCAAGGTCAACAATGAACATTTTATGATTGCACCCAAATATGACCTTTTACGCCAGTTGACTTGCAGTGCATGCTTGCTCTGCTCAGCAAAACGTGTATGTATATCCACATGGAATGTCTTCAAGACGGTCAAACTGTAGCTGGTGGGGATCGTTGCCTCTTTCTCTACTTCTGCTAATGTTTCTCTTTTACAGGCATTTTCTATGCAACTGCCACATCCCAGCCTGCGGCTTCACCCAGATTGTTTAAATTGCCCAGTTCATATCTGATGTCAGTTGACCTCATTTTGCTTAGCAGAAACATAGGCTGCATTTCTCACAGTCTAGCACTGCGGTCTTCGCTCTGATCGGTTACATTCACTTCGGCTTCCTCCGCTCATGATTTGTCTATTTAATATTTGACTGTAGGCTAGCAACAGCTATTGTTCCGGATGATGGCCCCTGTTACACGTGGCTGAATGAAGTCAAGCACGTTGACGTCAGTTATTTGTCTGTTTCTAGTTTTCCTGTGAATGAATTTGACGAAATATTCCTGTCAGGAAGCCGTTGTGTCGGTGCAATGGTTCGGGTACTTCTCGCTGATGATAACAGAGGCTTCTGCTGCGATACTTGCTGGGTAAAAGAGCTTGCTCCATGTTTCCCCCGAGTCACCGGGGTGCCATTAAGAGTCCTCCTCACGCATGAGAGAGAGAGAGCGGCTTGCGTAACATGCGGCAGAGCTGCAATGCAGGCAGCTGACAAGGGCAGTTTGTCCACGCTCCACTGAACCACAGCTGCGGTCCATCTGGAGCTGGGCTGGCATTGTCTGCTCTGCCCGCATGGGCCCGCTTGAGCCGGGCTGTGACTGACAGACCACGGAAGGGTTAAAGGCCGCCTTATTGAGCATGCTGACGAGCTGGAGATGAGCAACAAATATTGCTGTTAGCTGCAGGTCCTACTGAGTAACATTCCACAGGGCACATAACATGTTCACATTCTTTTAGAGGGTCTGAAAGACCCCAAGTCATTTTCAATCAGGTTTTTGTCTCAATCCATTTATTTATTTAAAAAAATGACTGGAATACATTTTTAATATGATGAGCATGTTTTTAAATATCTGAATTAAAATTAATTTTGATATTTTTGGGGGGTATAATGTAAAAACAAATGTTAGCTGTTCGAATAGCATAATGAAGAAAGTAGAATAGTTGAAAGGATTAAAATTCTTAAAAAGAAAACCTTATTAAGTGGCATAATCTTTTATTATTATTTCTTTAAAAAGTCAAGTAGTGAGACATTGTTGAAAAATTATTAATATTAATAATAATAAGTCATTTGGTGCAACCAACATGGAAAAGACATGCAATCGAAATTATTTCATGACTGTGTCAAAAGGAAAATATGTTATGTATTTTTACTCTTATACACGTGACATTTGTATGGTTGCTAAATACAAATCTTTGTTAAAATAATTTAAAATAAAATGTACCTTTATCTTTTTCTGAAGCCAAATAAAGCCTATCACGTCCATCTCTTTCACCATCACGACCATTCAGTCTATAGACCAGAGCTTACCTTTTATATATTTCTGAATTTATTCTGCCATTCGTATTATTTTCTATAGAATTCATCCATAAAAGGTGAAAATTTGGTCACGCTTCCCTTCTGCAGAATGCACATTATTGACCCCCCAGTGTCAAAGCAATTCTGCATTAAACATTGCTCTGGTGTGTTTCCTGCTCCTGCTTTCCACCCCTTTGGCATGAACTCAATACTGATTGGTTCCAGTTAAATGCACAGTCTGAGGTGCAAACACTCATGAGTGCTCCTCACACTGCACAAACTCTCTACTTACGTTTGTACGGGATAACCACTTCCAAATAAAAAAGCACAACAAAAAAATCTATTTTTTCAATTTGTGATTCCTTTTTAATGAAAATAACAATAGTACAAAAAAAGAAGTAATATTAATGTTTTGTAATACAAGTAGGCTAAGTGACCCACCAAACTCACTCATACAGGTCTCTTCTCTTGGGCATTAGCCTGTGGGTTAGAAATATGTCTGACTGAACATGACTCGCACATAAATGATTTTGTAGAGTTGAGGTGGTTCGAGTTCCTAAAAAAAAAAAAAAAAAAACAATCCTTAGAGAACCGTAATATGAAATTTGATTTCAGACAGCCTGGTGTTCCTCCAATTTTGCGAACATTTTATAGGCTATATAGCGTCTTTAGTAGGCTCAATGTTTGAAAAAACCCTTCATCCACTCAAAATAGTCAAGCATGCTGAAATAAATGTAGGCTATTAATTATTTCAGGTGTTTTTCGAATAAATAGCATACCTGCTAGCGATTGTTACACAAACAGTTTCTATTTAATTATTACACTGCCTTCTGGAATAGCCTACCTGATTTTGCATTCAGCGGTCTGATATTTCCTAATATTCACCATCATCATGGCAACGCTTTGTATCAATCCGCTCATCTGGAAATCGGTGCTATTTTCGTCTTGCGTATCACTCCGCGGAAACTTTTGTTTGGTATGTTGTGTATAATGTGAAAATTCATTGTAATCTCAGTCTTTGTAAATCTTTCAATTATGACTACCTTTTTGTTAATGTTTAACAAATATTTATTAAAAAAATATTGTTACCGAGATGACTAAATGAAGGAGAAAAAAAAAAACCTCACCTTAACTCTCCTTAAAATACACCTGCCTCCATTTTGAGTCTCACTTATTAAAGGTTGTGAAATTAACTAAGAGGTCTTCAGTAGCTATAAGAGTACTGTAATATTGTTTCAGTAGCTATTCTTATTGTTGATAGGCCGACTGTTTTGTAGGACGCTATGGAAATTTTTTCTCTTAGCGGAAACTTTAAAGTCACCGTGAATTCAAAATTGACAATTCTATTTTTTATGGAATATTGCAGTTGATTACACTCTAAAAAAAAAGGTTCTATATGGCACCAAAAATGGTTCTTGGCTCGTAATCATAGGGGAACCTTTTTTAGTGCTATATAGCACCAATTTGGTTCTTCTGCGGTTCTTCAGAGGTTCTTAACCGGTTATTTGACTAAGGTGCTATATAGCACCTCTAAAGAATCGCTGAAGAACCACTTAAGCACCAAAATTGGTGCTATATAGCACTAAAAAAGGTTCCCCTATGATTACGAGCCAAGAACCATTTTTGGTGCCATAGAACCTTTTTTTTTTTTAGAGTGTATAAATGTTTTTTGTGTAGCAAACTACAAACATCCCACAATCCAATCAATTCCCATTGGACAAAATCAAGTCCCGCCCTACATTTTTTCTTGTTCGAGGATGTACATCCATACCGGTAAGAAAAGACTTATCAACTTCTGTTTCATGTCGACTTTAAGATACAGGTAAGATTATAAGAATAATTTCAACCCAAATTATATTTTTTATGACCACGTTTACTTTATAGTTGTGTGACATATGTTGTTGCTTTGTTTCAAGACAATCATCAACAGATGGCTACATGATAAATATACATTATCCTTGAATTGGACAATGTCACTGGATTCTTTTGGTTGAGTTTGAATGCTGTCCTTGTCAAAATGTGACTGAGTGGAAAATTGCATGCCACTTCATTTCTTTCTTTTCTTTATGTATCATGCAGCATGATTGATTTCTGTTGGAATCTGGCTTTTACTTTGCAATCAATTCTTTTGAACAATTAGATTGTCCCTGCCATTCCACTGGTGTTTGTTTTTTTCAAAAGCCGATTCCCCCTCCCAACCTTCATAAATATAAACATATCAGTACTGCAAGTCTTTGTTCCGTGGTTGTATTGAAAGTTCCGGTTCAACAGAGATATATTTTCTCTCAAGGCCCTAAACTGAGGCTTTACGTCCCCTGTTTTCAGAACTTTTATTTTGTTCCTTTCTTTAGATGTGAGGGAATATGTGACAAAAGCAGTGATATTTAAACGGCTAAACTCTGAAACACACAAAGATGACACTGTAGTCAACGAACAATGATATTGATTTATTATTTTTTATTTATTTGATCTCAATTTATGTACCTGTCTGTGGCATTATTGTCCACAATTTCAAAGTTGGCCTACACACACACACACGTTTGTTTTGCTGAGTGAGGACATTCCATAGGCGTACTGGTTTTTATACTGTACAAACTGTACATTCTGTCCCCCTACACTACCCCTACCCCTAAAGGAAACATTCTGCATTTTTTTTTTTTTTTTATAAAACATTGTTTAGTATGTTTTTAAAGCTGTTTTAAATATGTCCTCATATTACGTCGTAATACCTGTGTCATTATACAAATTTGTGTCCTCATAAATCACACACACACACACACACACACACACACACACACATTTATAACAGACCAGGACACAGCTGTGCAAGAGTGTGTCCCCATTCAGTGTTGTTCTGAAAAAAAGAAGAAAAAAAACAGTTTGGAAGCAAAATCCATGGCGAATGTTCCATTAAAACCTCAATGGGAGTTAAAGTGACTGGCTGATTGGACAGACTCTTGCTGCATTTGTTAAAAAAAAAAAATCACTGCTATTTTGGCAAAGGTCACCGTAAGCATTAATGAGATACATTTAAAAAAAAAGTAAAATTTTAACAATACATTTTTTTTTTCAATCCCTTTTCATGGGTGACTAAATAGTAACCAAATTAATGTGATGTGATTCCTTTCATGTTGGTGCAGCAAGGTCAGTAATGTTTCCTACCTTTTCTATTCTGCACCATATATTTCAAATATTTGCCTCAGCTTTGATTCTTACACACTCTGTGACCTTGGATGTACAAATAAACCAAATTGCCATGATCTTATTTAATACACATGACTGACATTGACGACTGTATATAATATACCCAAATACATTAGCGATTGAAGTAATATTTTGTATAATTGTATTATTTTATACATTTTTATTTAATTATTTTTTAATAATATTTGATTGTATATTAGTTTGCTATTTTAGTATATTGTCTGTAAAATTATTTTATGAATGTAAATTTATCAGATTTCAGAACAAATGCAGTACTTTTAATTAGTCTGAAAATCAATTAGATCAACTGAACAAAACATAACACTGGCCTTGTGGTTTTTGGATATTTTACTGAAAAAAATTACAAAGTG
>JARQWZ010008935.1:0-23772 GCA_033150135.1 Gobio occitaniae
ATGGATTAGTTTGATGAGTTAGGATAGAATATATATTTTGTATATATATTCCGAGCACCGATGGTGTGGTCCGATGAAGTGCCTTCCTTATTGTATGTATTTGTCTATTCCAAACAATATTGTGGAAAGAACATATTTTCATTTAGTTAACTTCAAAATGAAAATGTCCTGATAATTTACTCACCCCCATCTCATCCAAGATGTTTGTCTTTCTTTTTTCAGTCAAAAAGAAAATAAGTTTTTTGAGAAAAACATTCCAGGATTTTTCTATTCTCATAATGGTTTTCAATTGCAACAAAATTGTTGAAGGTCCAAATCAGTGCAGTTTCAAAACGCTTTGACGGAGACGTCCACTAGACGTAGGCAAAAGTACTGCCCCAACCAAACGGGCGAGGACTAATACAAACGCTGTTTACCAAAAACACTCCATCTTCAACTTCAAAATTGTCCGACATCTTTGTTTTACCTTTTTTTATTTTTTTTGTTAAAGGGCGTTTATGTTAGTCTTCGCATGTACACTTTGTAAATACAGGGGCGTACTTCCGCCTACGTCTAGTGTGACAGTTCGGCGTGATTGCACAATCACTGGCGGCCGCAGAGCAGCGCATGATGAGCAATTTAGGTTAAAAAAGTATGTTAATTTTTAATTCTTTTTTGAAAATTTTCGCTAGATTAAGACCCTATTCCTCGTCTGGGATTGTGTCTCTGAAGCCCTTCAGAGCGCTTTGAAATTGCATGATTTGGACCTTCAACATTTTGGTTGCAATTGAAAACCATTATGTGAAGAAAAATCCTGGAATGTTTTCCTCAAAAAACATAATTTATTTTCGACTGAAGAAAGAAAGACATCAACATCTTGGATGAGATGGGGGTGAGTAAAATATAAGGACATTTTCATTTTGAAGTGGACTAATCCTTTAAGAGTTCCTTTCACTGTAACTAAGGGGCCCCAAAAAACAACCCCACACCATAACCCCCCCCTCCACCAAACTTTACACTTGGCTCAATGCAGTCAGGCAAGTACCGCTCTCCTGGCAACTGCCAAACCCAGACTCGTCCATCAGATTGCCAGACAGAGAAGCATGATTCGTCACTCCTGAGGGCACGTCTCCACTTCTCTAGAGTCCAGTGGCGCCATGCTTTACATCCGAACTTTGCATTGCACTTGGTGATGTAAGGCTTGGATGCAGCTGCTCGCCCATGGAAACCCATTCCATGGAGCTCTCTACGCACTGTTCTTGAGCTTCGCTACAGACCTCCAAATTTCATGTGGCCTTCAGATATTTACTCTGTGGAAAGTTACGGTTAAAGCACGGCACCATGCTTGAATTCACTGAGCTCCTGAGAGCAAACCATTCTTTCACAAATGTTTGTAGAAGCAGTCTGCATGCCTAAGTGCTTGCTTTTATACACCTTTGCCCATGGAAGTGATTGTAACACCTGAATTCAATGATTTGGTGGGGTGTCCCAATACTTTTGGCAATATAGTGTATATGAGACTAAACTATTTTATTTCTCTCAAATTCAAAATTGCCTTTATTTATAAGCTAGTCAACTTATGGGTACAAATATGGATACACCTATTTGAATATGGATACAAACAGTAATTTGTTTTTATTTAACATTTTATAAAATTACTCTGCACCAAATATTTTTTCAAGCAAGAATTACTTTTTGCTGCTGAACTATATCTCACTTAGTTTAATATTTTTTTTCATAGCTTATGATTATATATTTTTATTAATATGTATTGAAGTAGTGTTGTATTTAGTGGATTGTTCACCAAATAATAAAAGTGACCCAATTTGTTCATACTGTGTATAAATTATATATTTTATGGCCTTTTCTGTGATTGGCCAATTTTTTGCAATCGTTTCAGTTATGTACTGAATTTAATAAATTTCTTTAATATTTAAAGGTGTTAACTGTAATCTAATGCTGAAAATTTTTAATTTACAAAGGATTAAAATTCATCACAATTATTTAATGAATGAAGCACACAAAAAATGTATGACAATGTATGACCTAAAACAGACAATCGTCTAAATCAGGGGTCCCCAAACTTTTTTCTGTAAGGGCCACATCATTTTCCCTTTCTTTAATGGGGGGCCGGTCGGTCAAATACATGGGCCGGAGTGACTACCAGTATAATTGTGGAGATTTTATTATGATTTTAAATCTATTCATCAAACTAAAAATCTAATGTTTAGCATAACATTATAGACACACTTTCAAAAATGTTTATTGCCAGCATACAGAAGTTATTACACGACCATTAACACAAGGACAACTTCAGAGCTGTCAAACATGGTTATGTGTCCTTATTATCTCTACGAGGCACCTTCAGTTCTGTCCCCTTTTGAAAAATACTGTTCGCTAGAACTGCGTGTGCTTGGTTTGTTACCACAGTTATCTGCGTGCTTCCTCAGCGATGAAGTTCCACATTTGCTGCTATCTTCTCTTCATCTCCTCAGGATCCATCATGACGAGTGCAGTGCAGGCAGATCGCGCGCGGTTGTGAATCTCCTAGGAGGGCACGCGCGCACGCGCGCCGCACGGCCACAAATAACTAATATGGATTTTAAATTATTTTATCAACTTGAAATACAGGCAAGGCATATTTTTGTAGATGTGTTCCTGAAAATATGCATACTTTTTTTAGGAACACATCTACAATATACATGCATATATTTATATATATTCGTTTGCACGTGACTGTTTAAAACCCGTGTTTAGACCCGTGTTTGTCCCTTGTCCGACCCGCACCCGTATCTGACACAGTTAGGATGTTTTTTTTTCACCCGTTTCAGCAATATTCGCGGATCACCCGTCGGGTACCCGCCCTGTGCATGACTCTGGTTCAGAGGGCCGGTCCAAATGTGTGGGCGGGGCCGTATTCGGCCCGCGGGCCGTAGTTTGGGGACCCCTGGTCTAAATCGTCAAAGCCCTAAAACCGGCAAATAATCTGCATATTTTTTAGACAATTAATCGTCAGCCAAATTTCATAATCGTGACAGACCTATTCATCATACAAGATTAATGCTGGGAAACTTAAATAGGTAGATTAAGTACTCTATTTGTGATTGATTGTACTTTTGGTGAATAAATCACAAACATTCCGTCTGCGTGCACTGCCATTGATAGAGGCTAAGTGAAAGTTGTTTTACGCTACAAAGCCATTTGAAGCTCTATCTTTCAATGCGCCACAGACCTAATTTAATTATTGTGCGGGAAAGAGAAATCCGATCAGTTATCCAGATACAGAGGCCCACTTAATGTGAACAAATGTAAACGCACCGTGTCCTGACTGGCTAAAGAGCCGAGCTGCTTGATGTGATCGCATGTCTTTTAAAATCATGCAGTTTTTACCTGGCATTAGTTAAAATAAGATTGGGATTCAATAGTTTTTTTTCTTTCTAACACACATGTAGCAAACAATCGTGCAGCTGTAAATTAATTCAATTTACAATACTTATTTTTTCAAAGCAGATTTACAGAGAATGCATGTTCTACATTACAATTTAGAGTTATCTGTTAATAGATGTGACCGTGTCCAAGTAATGTCCATATGTCAGAAATGTACAATTCTAATATAATACAAATCACATAGTTAGCTAACATCAGGTATTTAAGGTAGTCAGGTATTTTAAGTAATCCATATAAATTGAGTGGTTTAGTCAAAATTTTCTAAAGAGAAAACAATTGGTTTATATGATGAACATTTAATTTAGGCTTTTATTCACATATAAACATTAGTCAATGCACACATATTTTCATTCTCGTGTTACACAGCACGTTTGAGTTGCCACAAGAACCATTGAGGTTTTGTTCTTGCGTGTCAAGCAAGAATGGTGAGCTGTTTATGTTTGCCAATCAATGTTTATATGTGAACAAAGACTTGTTTTGTCATGTGAAATGTTTTGTTTTTTTTGTTCTTTTATTTTATTACTAACTTTTCACTTAACCTTTATAAATCAGTGTTTACTGGTACATATTTTGAAGGCTGCAATCCAAATTAATATATTTTTTAACCGTTAAAAATATGCTATGGTACCATTACAGAGAACCATGAAATATGAATGGTATTGGTACCTACTACTGAAATTTTGGTATCGTGACAACGCTGATCACAGGTTTATGTTCCCTCTCGTTGAGACAACAAAAGAAAACAGATGTCAGGGAGCTGACTCCAAAAAAACCCCACTTATAGATAAGACATGCTTTTGTAGCAGTAATGATACTCTTGAGAGGGTGTTAGGAAGCTATTTACGATGTCATACTGCTGTGTGAGTCTGCAAGTGTATGGTGAAAGTATTTGCTGCAATTTTGTTCTGTTTTTTTGCAGCTGTTTTTTTATTTATTTTTTTTATCGTGCTTCTTTACCCTTTTTCGCCTGTCTCAAACTTAGCTATATTTACACATCCACACACTGTGTGTACATAACAGTTTTATCAATTGCATTGAAATTTGCATACATTGCATGTTTTTTAGCAGAGTAAAGCAGATTTGTTTTTGAATAGATTTTATGACAGAAAATATTTTATTCAGGAATGTGCCCCACAACTCAAAGGTACTATTAGCACAGCTGAAGTCAATGAGGATGTTGTCTGATTGCCATAGGCCACAGACAGGCTTCCAGATGTTTTCCCAGCAGTTTTTGGTGTGCTTCAGACTGTCGTGAGACCCCAAGTGTCTGCTAATTAACGTTCTTTAGTACCACTGAAATGTACTCAGGTTGAAGAGCTACATTTTTATTTTTCAAGTCCCAAAGCTATCTGGCGGTCTCCATCTGAAGCTGACAAGACAGTTTCTTTTGACAAAACCTGTTGCTAAAGCATTTCTAATCGTTTTGGCTCAAAATGCGTTCTTCAAAACAAAAAAAATGTTATCCTTAACTTATCAAAACTTTTCCAAGTTTTTTCTACTCAGTAATACAGATTCTGTAACTGTTCACAATGTAACTGTTCACATCACATTTCACAGTGGAACAGATGGCGCTAGAGATTCTCTTGACACCCTGCATTTATTACCAAATGAATGACATAAACAGTCTGGAGGCGTTGACGTCATATCGCCTGTCAGTGTCTTGGCTTATTTCCAAACATCATGCAACAATTTATTTTCAGAGTCGCACATCTGTGAGTATTTTACCATGAAATTCAAGATTATTATCTTCACATCCTCAGCCAGTCATGTGCAGGTTGACCCTCAGCATTTCACTGTCATGTATGTTTGTATACTGACCCTAGGGGTGAGGGCTTGTGCCAATTTTCAAATGTCAAAATTCTCTCGAAAAAACACATTGAGGTTAATACAACTTTTTTTTGTATAATTTCTTGTTCGCTTCCATTTTTTTCAATTAGACCACAACAAACTAAGATTATGTTTACGCCTAGTAATGAAGTGGTTTGTGGGTGATCCAGTCACAAGTGGTCAGAGCTGAAACACATCACTGTTTACACCTAGGGCCTAGTGTATAAAATTTTCCGTATATGTTATCCGAAACAAAATGAAAACAGTCAGCGAAAGATTGTGCATACATGCATTTTCTCCAAATTCTATCCTTCAAATACAGTGATATTTTTCATAATATTCGGTAGGACCAAAGGGTTATCATTAGGCTACTGTCTGTCTGCACACAACAGCAATAGCACACCTGTGTGCAGCAGAGGTTGTACAGTATTGTGTCATTGGACTTATTCAAACCGGCCAAACCTCGACCTTTCGATCACTGAGCAAGTCCTTCATTGTCTGTCATTATACTGTCTTTGTTGCTAAGCCATTTGCTTAGATGGAGTAAAGTGTGCATCGATGATCATTATTCGCGTGAAAATATTTTCTCAAGAAGATATCTGTTATTTAGAACACAATTTAAAGTGAAAAATCATGCGCTGTATCCTCGCTGTAGTAAAAACATTAAAACAGAAATATTTGTAGTGGATTCACTGCTCTTGAACACTTTTCCTGTGGCATGCGATTTCATATTTCTAATTTAAATTCATATAAAAAAAATTATAACTTCTGGATAATGATTTCATGTAATTTGAGTGCATAACTCCATTCATGAGAGTGCATATTTAATCTTAATGTGTATATCAAAATGAAAACAGTTTGAATCATTCTGTTTACTTAATTAATTTGCTTGCACCAGTAAAAATTGGAGTGGTACGCACAGTCTAGAGCAGGGATATTCAATAAGCAGGGGTAAGTTCCAAGAGGTCCAGTCTCTATATTTCCTTTCCAGTGGAGGTCCGAGTGTGTGTGTGTGTGTGTGTGTGTGTGTGTCTATGTATGTTATATGATTGCAGAATATTGCAGTATTTATTATAAAGATTTATCCATATACTCTACTAAGCTGATCCTCCTATTTCATTTCCCATGTCATGTAATCAAGGAGTGTTATGCTGTTCATCTCTAAAACATACTCATTATTGACCTCTGCTATCCACCTCTCCTGCAGGCATATTATGATGAACTAGGCTATAATACAGCTTAAATAATATTATATAATGCAATATCACTCTTCCAGTCGTGTTGTTGGTCAGACCACGAGGAGATCCACATGTACCTTGTGTCAGAAATAGCATGTCAGAAAAATGCCCCTGAACTCTTAAGTAATCAAATGAAACTATTGTCTAGCTGCATGTCAAACCTTTCATGAATATTACTAGAGAATGAAAGGGATTGGCAAGAAGTTTTGGGTCCACCCTACTTCAATTACATAATTTTAACTGACCTTCCACTGTTGTCCTAAGCTGAATTGGGAATGAATGGCTTAGTCTTTTATCATGTTCCATGAGGGGAGGAAACAGAAAACATTCAAACATCTGGACATTAAACATCTGGATTGCTTTTTTTTATGTATTGCACTGTAGATTAACTCCTAAATACTTTGTCTGCCTCTGAAAGCTTAGATTCTCAGAGAAATTCATCATAACCAGACTATTTAATCACACCAAAGCCAAAGATGAACCCAGCTGTGCTCTATTACAGTGCAGTTTTGGCATATTGTGACCACTAATGCTAATAGTTCTACCCATAATACAGTCCAAATGAGCCACATGCTTCTGATGAACATGTCATATACTGTAAACGTAAGTGTTTTCATGCGGCTGTAGTAGCTCTGGTTCTGGTGCAAATTTGGCACATGAAATTTGACTGTGTAGTCTTTAATTGGTTTAAAACACTGTATTTACTTTCTCTCAGGTGAGACGCAACAGTACCATAAAATTATCATAAAGGGCGTCCATATGAAGCTATAGAACAGCTTTTTTTTTAATCATTGACCTCACCTCAAACTGCTGTTTTGTTGTTTTATGATTTTGTTGTGGTCAAGCCTACTTTTTTTTTTATTAAGGCGTCCACCTGTGGTAAATACAATTCACTAGAAAGCCACACACCTGTCTATAAGGTCTTACAGCTGAAAATGCATATCAGAGCAAAAACCAAGTCATTAGGTCAAAAGAACTGCCTGCAGAGCTCAGAGACATAATTGTGGGAACTGGGGAAGGCTACAAAAATTATGTTGCATTTAAGGTTCTGAAGAGCACATTGTCCTCCATAATTCTTACATTAAACGGTTTTGGAACAACCAGGAATCTTCCTAGATCTGGACTCCTTGCCAGACTGAGCAACCGGGGTAAAGGGCCTTAGAGAGTGACCATAAACCTGATGATCACTCTTGATTGAGCTCCAGAGATAATGTGTGGAGATGGGAGAAACTTGCATAACAACCATCACTGCAACATTCCACTGATCTGGGCTTTATGGCTTCGTAGTAAGATGGAAGCCTCTTTTTAGTGTAAGACACCTGAAAGCCCCTAAAGGACTGTCAGATTGATAGACCAAAAAATGGTAAAACAAAGGTTGTTTAGCCTGGTGGAAATTAGACACTGCTCATCACTTGTGCAATACCAACTCAGTGGAGAAGCATCAATCAATGTTTATTTATAGAGCACATTTAAACACAACCAAGGTTGACCAAAGTGCTTTACAAGGTATAAAGAAAACAAACAGGAAAACGAGAGAGGAAAAAATTAAGTAAAAGAGCAAAAACAAATAAATAATCAACAGTAAACAAGGAAACCCAAGATAACGTACTAAGGAGTGTAAAGCCAAGGAAAATAAATATGTTTTGAGATAAGATTATAGTGAGATATAGTGAGTGATGGGCATGCCTAATATAGGGAGGTAGGCTATTCCAAAGTTTGGGTCCAGCATTAGGGAAAGCACGATCACTGTAATTTTTAAGTCTTACTCTAGGTACTGTTAGTAGGCCACGGTCACGTGTTCTCAAATTTCTTGTCAGGTTTATACGGAATTAATAGATCAGTAAATAATGAGGTGCTAGGTCATTGAGGGCTTTATAGACAAATACAAGATTTTAAAATAAATCCTATACTTGACGGAGCCAGTGCAGAGACATTAAAATAGGTGTTATATGATCATCTTTTCATTTCCTGTCGAGCCGTCTAGCAGCTGTGTTTTGGACCAGCTGCAGACGAGAGATAGAGGCCTGAGAGATACCATAATACAGTGAGTTACAGTAGTCAAGCCGAGATGTTACAAAGGCATGGATTGCAATTTCAAAATTGCTCCTGGATAAAAAGGGCTTGACTTTATTTAGAAGACGAAGTTGAAAGAAGTACGATTTGACAACAGCAGTGATCTGTTTGTCAAATTTTAAATTTGTAGGGCCAAACGTAATGATTTCTGATTTATTTCATTTAAAAGTAAGAAATAGCTTGAAAGCCATAACTTAAGTTCAGTTAGGCAATCAAAAAGAGGCTGAAGAGAATATTTGTTATTGCGCTGTAGGGAAGGTAGATTTGAGTATCATCGGCATAAAGATGAAAAGAGACACCATATTTTTCAAAAATAGAGTACTGTGAGATGTGTTGTAAGGCCCCGCTAAAATCCGTTCGAATGGCGGTAACGATCTGCAATTGAAGGTCGCTGCGCATTCTGTGTTTTTCAGCTGGGCAAAATGGATTTAATTATAATATTCTTTAACTGACTCATTTATCATAATCTCAAATTTAATATAGAATGCCAATTGGTTGTTTGGTCATTTATATTTAATAGTTAGTCACATTTAATCATTCTGTTTTAACCTTTTGTTGCAATTATACCGTTCCATACTGGAGATAGTTAATAATTACAGAGTAATTCAAAAAGGATAAAAAATTTAACAATTTATTATCGGTCATGTAAATGTATAATGCCAATTACCTAATCAATTCAAAGATAATCCATACAAAACATCAAATACTCTGTAGCAAAGAATAAGATATTGATACCTGACTTCTGAATGTTACGTAATGCAGAGTGTCTAACAGACTTCTGCGTTACGGGCCAACCTCATTACAGTATTGCGCCCTGAACTCACTGCTACATCGCTTTAACTCAGGCCAGACCGAAACCTCTTTTAAATGGAAATGCATGATAACAAAGGGAATTAAATTAAATCGAGCTCCCATTTGCCTGGATTGAAAGAAGAGACCAAATGGCTCCAAAAAGCCACACACCACCGTCATGAGTAAAATATCTCTAAGCTCTAAAAACTTTTATTAACTTCTTGTATATTTCTGTGGGGATGAGCTTTTGTACCGTTCACTACTGAGACATTTCAAACGATATCAAACACATATAATATTGTACAGTGAGAACCTACATCCAAATCACACATATTTTGGGTGATCTCTCAGCATGAAGTGGAGTGGAATGTGGAAATTCCGGAGAAGGGAAATGCATGTAAATTAAGGCTATTTTCAGTTGATTGGCTCAGTGTGACGTCGTCTGCGAAAAGTGTCCTCTCAGTGAGTAATTGTTTTCCACCAGACATCTTGTCGTTATGCAAGTCTTTCAGTGTACCGGTCTTCCATGTCGATCGCGTTTCTCTGTCGTACAGCAAATCAACCCCTGCACTACGGATATTAAGCTGTGTAAGTCGGCCATAAACCAAGGTGAATTACAATTTGAGATTGGAGAGGCAGAGACATAGAAGACAGCAGACGGCAAGCCAGCACAGCGCCATCTTTCCAGGGCAGCAAAAAAAAAAATAGCGTGGTGGTAGAATAATACTGATGGAAATGGTTTTTCAGGTGCAGGGACTGGGAAACTGGTCAGGGTAGAAGAGAAGTGTAATGGCATTAAAATACTATCTATGTCTTAATGGGGGGTGGGGGGGGGGGGGGGCTAAATTGACAGCTAAATTGGTTTCTGCAAATGAAAACAAGTCCGCAATCTGAAATTAACGGGAAATTGAATTGGAAATTAAAAAGGCTGAAAGGTGAAATTAAAGGCAACAACTGCATATTCTGCAATCCAAACAAAGATGTTACTTAAATCAGCATTTTTTTTTTAATTCTGTGTAAAGAAAAAAAGTCTTTACCCAGTGAAATTCCATAAAACCAAAGTATATAATTTGTTCCAAAATTTTAAATCAAATAATGTTTTGTGCAACGAAAAAAACTAAGATGCTACGGCAGGTGCTTTTAAATCAAATTAAGTAATAATGTAATTTTAAGGTAAAATAAAAATGATCATCCTATAGGCTACAGAACTGATAATATTTCATTTCAAAAGTGCATGCATGTTCTTCTTTAGGTTACAAAAAGAAGTATTTCGGCTTTGTCACAAGTTAGTCTGTTTCATTCTCATCCGATCCAACACGTGAGAAGCTGAGCTGAACAACTCGCGCAACTTCAGCTCGTGCAGGAAAGCGGCTCTTCATTCCCCTCAGCGTATCTCCTTCCCTCAGTTCTCCAGTTTCCGTTTGTAACACACAAGTGACATGTTCGCTGAATGATTGCATTATAGGCGTATGTGCACGCGGGCGCACTTCCGGAAAAATTGGCAGAAGAATACAAAGAAAAACGATTTTTGGCCGGTCAACCAGTGCATCCCTAGAAAAAATATAGCCAGATGATCAGTTCCCATCCAACCTAAATCTGCAAAGAATGGCAAAAAATCCCAAAAGCAAGGTATGCAAAGCTTGTCATATTATACTGACCATAGAAAAAACTTGGTGGTTCTAGGTACCCTGATGAAAATTTTATTTTCTGAAAGGCTGGATTAACTTTTTATTTTTTTGGATGTTGCCGTAGTTCTCATCCCTTTTTATACACAGTAGTTGCAAAAGGTATCCAGTTCATATAACATGTTACAGTTATTTAACGAGACATAGGTACTAGTGGTTGTCATGAAGCTGGAATATCTAACTTCAATACGATACCTTGAAAAACATTGATATTCAATAACCATTTTCGATACCATGGTGAAAAATTCCATACTGCCATATATATTCCATACTATTATTTATATATTTATATATATATATATCATATTTTTGTCCATACATTAAAAGTCTAATATTCAATCAATCAATATTTTCAATATTCAAAATACATGAAGCATCATAACAGTAATCCATATTAATCGAATGGTTTAATGCAAGTCTATTCATGAGACACAATCACTTTATATGATCAACAGTTATGAACATAAATTGAATAAGTAGTAATCAAGTGTAAAATAAAATGCACAGATCCAGATCCGTGACCAGTATTGCTCCAGAGACTATATAAGCTGGATCACGAACAGTTGATACTGATCCATCCTTGACTAACAATTTTTAAACACAGCCTGCCTTGCATTACCCCTTATTCACAAAGCAGTCTGAGTAAAATGATTTGAGATGTAAACAAACCTAAACCTGCTCTGGCGTCGAAACAATGGCAGACTGTTCAGCTCACTCAGGACCGGTCATCACTCATACACTCATCTGCCAACGGATTGTTCTGAGACAGTGCTTATGAATAAAAAGCACTGTGTAGATTTTTATCATTGTGGTTGTGTACACACACTTGCCAACACAAAGTTATGTTCAAACACCATGTAAAAGTGACGGTTCGGCATGGTTAACCAAATCGAATTATATAAAGTATGAAATATAAAACGGGACCCACTTTATATTAGGTGGCCTTAATTACTATGTACTAACATTTTAATTAATCATTTGATACAATGCACTTATTGTGTACATACATGTCTTTACATTGTACTTACATTTTTAAATATACCTGTATGTAATTACATCTGTAATTAATTTCTGTAGTTACATTTGTAATTACACTGTTGACCCCTTCCCTTACACCTAACCCTACCCTTTAAACTATCCCATACCCACCACACCTGTGCCTAACCCTACCCATATCCCACCTCAATATCTGCAAAAGTGTTTTGCAATACAATATAAACACAGTAAGTACATTGTACTTATTTTTTCATGTAAGTACATAGTAGTTAAGGCCACCTAATATAAAGTGGGGCCTATGAAACTAATGAAAAAATATTTTAAAAGCCATAAGTTTATTGCAAAATCTTAGGGGTGTAACGATTCACTCATTGATCTTGAAACATCTCCTTGAAAAATATATATTTGAAACAATATTTTCTAATCGTGAAACTTTAATTTTGGTTAATAATCGATTTAAAATGCCAAGAATCGTATTAATCGCGATTTGTTAGCGATTCAGTGCTTTTAAAAATATATAAACATTAAATTATTACATGCACGAATTGTGCGCTGTCATTCGCGCCCTCACAGCTCTCCTTCACAGATACACGATGCACTCTTTACCGCCTTTCACTGGATTACGCAAGCGCTCCATTGCGCTCATTGACACATTTCTGAGCAGCCCACGTTTGAGCTCTCATCAGGACGGCCAATACTATTCACATGAGCAGATGACAGCTCTCTATCGAGACAGCAATAGTCCTGAGTCAAACTGCTCAATCCATTGATAAAGCTGTCAAAGCGCTTTCATTGTGTGGAAACGCCACCATTATTTTATATAAGATAAAATACTGAGTTTTACGGAAATGGGTCATAGCATTGACATTACCTGAGCAGTTTAAGTAAAACCCAGCTTTTTCAAGAGGGCACACATTTATGGCACACATAATGTAAGTAAGTGTCTAAAATGCATACGCACAGTTCTGATGAATGATAAATTAAAGTTAAACTGAATGTACGAAGGAAACAGCTGAAATAACTACAACATTAACAGCTCTTAAAAAAGAGCGTGCAGTTTAATCTATCAATCAGATCTATCAATTACTATAGCAACAGTAGACACCCCCGGCCCGTTTTCTTTTAGAGTCATCATAAGGAAAATGTTCCTATAAAGAGAAACAAAGAGGGCTTTTCCTACTATTCCATGAAGAAAAGTTAGTTGAGGATTAGTTAGAAAAGTTCATATTCTAGTCTCTCCATCGGAAGCACTGTATGTTTAATGCACATGGAACACGTTAATAAGGTTGTGCAGCCTACACAATAGAAGGGCTGCACAATATATCGCTCTTTTTGAATGATTTTAATAGGCTACTTCAACATTGTGAAAATTGTACGTTTTATGTCGATGCATATAGCAAAGAATAGACTGGCACACGACTGTTACTTATGTGACTTGCTTGACGTTAAAAAGAGTTATTAAACCTCTTTGCAGTCTCGCACTGTTTGCTTTTTTTCGTGTCTTGTTAAACACTCGAACTGTCAAATTCACACACAGATATGTCAAAATGGCTGTCTTGATGAGTATTCATGTAAACACAGTTGATTATGCTTTAAGTGAATGATATCAGTTGGGGAAAGAAACCGAATGCGTGTCAATAGGATCCGTGCATTAGGTCTTAAAGTGACAGCCTGCTAATACAGTAAACCTGCCGCTGTCTGTCAAAAAACAAAAGAAAAAGAGAACATCACTCATTGCTCATGGCTGAATAACCTTTGTAGCTTGATTATGTAATACGTTTAAAGCCTTTTTAAGTTTTGGCTTATGTAAATTTCTACAAATGGCAATTTTTAAAGGCTATCCTATGAATGCATATAAAAAAAAATGTAGAATCAAATCGAATTAATGGAATCACATCAAATTTTAATGTGAATCGTCTCAAATCAAATCGTTCTGAATTTGCCAAAAAACGCTCTTGAATCTAATAAAAGACCTATGAATCGTGAATCTAATTGATACGCTGTCTACTCAAAGATTCACAGCCCTACAAAATATGCATATATATTCATATATTTATAATGTGGGCTAATGGCTTCAACAGAAACATTCTATCGATTAACAATCTCGTAGCTCACAGCAAGTCTGTCTTTAAAGGCTTACAATTTATTGTTAAAGGAACACGCCAACTTTTTGGGGCTTTGGCTTATTAACTGTATTCCCCAGAGTTAGATAAGTCCATACATACCATTCTCATCTCCGTGCGGGCCATAACTCTGTCTGACACACCCCCCCCACTAGCCTAGCTTAGCACAAAGACTGGAGGTATATGGCTCCAGCTAGCCTACTGCTCAATAAGTGACAAAATAATGCCAACATTTTCCTATTTACATGTTGTGATGTATATAGTCACAGCGTGTACAAATAACAAGGTAACATGAGACACAGCCATCTTATAAATGTATACATACTGGGAACTATATTCTCAGAAGGCGCAGCACTGCTCTACTTCTGAGGAGTGATTTGCTCGTAGCACTTGAGAAGCAGCGTTGTTACTTCCGTCAACAAAACCAGCGTGACTAGGTAGCTGTTTTTGCACAACCCACAGACAAATATTAAAACTGCCCATCCCCCCTCCAATTCATTAGCAAGGTAAATGCTACAGTCCAGAGAACGTCAGACAGAATTATGGCACGCACGGAGATGAGAATGGTATGAATGGACTTACCTAACTCTGGGGAATACAGTTAATAACAGTTAAGTTTCTGGAACCCGACTGTTGCACTCTATTGTTCTCTGATGAGTCCATCTCCACTTAATGTCTTTCCTGGGAGAATTACGATTTGTAGAAGCCCCAAAAAGGCTTACCACCTGGACTGTTGCACCAGTGTCACGTAGTGACCTCTGGCCACTGTTCTGCAAGAGGAATGGCTCTAAATCCATCTGGCCAATGTGCAGCACTTATATATGTCATTCCCAGGAAGTATTGATGCTGTATTGGCCCTACACCATACTAATAAATTATTGTGGTCTGTTGTGAACTTCTTTTGTTTCTTGAAGTAGAGACCAGGAGAACTTGGATAGGTTTTTCAGCAGGATTCTTTATTGAGAAAAACGTGCTGTCTTTCCGCTGAGGTCATCAAATCTAACTAAAGGAGTTGTACATTGTAATTCATCTACATTTCAGGGGGAGGGATTATACCACAGGGGAGGAGACACTCTGAACAATGCAATGCAAATGTTGTATAGGTAAAAGAACACACCCTACATAACTGTGTCACCCGTCCAGATTCAATCAGCATAACAGTGTCATTCAAATGCATAGATGCTAATCCAATCACTCGGGGGCTCCAAGAGCCGTTAAAGACAAATGGTGCTCATTTTACTTACAATGAAGAGACCAGGAAACTGGCCTGGAAGATTTGTATAGCAGACTATTCATCTGACATCATCATTTTTACCTTAACCTGTTAGCCTTCACCCCCGCTTTTGAAAAAATCCTAAGAAATGGCATAATAAGACTAAAACCGTTACAGTTAATGATTCCTTTGCACTAAAATCATAAGTATGGCGTCATTTGAAGGCAGACACTTGGCAGTTTACTGTAAATTCAAAATTATAATTATTTTCATAATCAAAAATAGCTATAAGCTTCACAGTTTTGTAAAGTTATTAGAAATATATTTGTATGAAATATATTTATGAAAATAAAATTGAAGTTGGGATTTTAGCAATCTAGAAGTGCACTACAGCTGAAGCCACATGTCTGACCATGTTATATTTCAAATCTGAAGATGATAAGTCTAAAACTCTGAATTTTATTAAATGTTTTTCAAGATCATGTCATATGATTTTATTTTGAGATTTCTCTAAAATGTTAACTGATGTTCATTGCCTTCTCTTCTGAGCTACCATTCAGTTTATTGTCTCTATTGTTTTGAGGTGCAAACTGCCCATTCAGTTTCAGTCTCCCCAGAACACTTTCACACCCCTCTGGTCTGGTTATGGCTAGTTATCTTATTCTTTTGTCTTCATTGTAATCACTGACGACTCTCTATTCAAACTGTTCTATTCAAACCTCATTTATGATCAAACTTCTCACTTCACCTTCTAAAGTGCCTCAAATGCCGTTGTTGACAATAGAAACATTTCAGTTGGTTTTTCATTTCAGTCTATTCAAAATTATTAATAAAAATAACGTATTTGCCCAGGTGGCAGGTGCATTGGCTAGCTAGCATGTTAGCTTAGCACACAATCAAAATACAATAAAGATTAAAACTATGTTTGTTCTCCAAAATTACTTTAAATCACAAGTGGGATGTTTTAAATAACCTTCTGTGGTCTCATTTGGCTTCGGTAAAAAAATCTGACAGAAAATAAATAATTTTACAATATTTTGCATATTGATAAAAGCTATGTCGAATAGCATTGCATTATAAATATAATCTATTATGAATACACCCAACATGGTATAAAGAGCACAGACAAACCATACATCATCGCGACTATGACACATGGTATCTTCTTCGTCTGTCTGTACCATATATGGACTACATGTGCACAGAGCGGCCTCCGGCTGCCAGTATGAATTGAAAACAACACATAAGAGTCTCCGTCGCTCATGAATAGGCTACATCTGCGCATTTTGAGGAAGTATTGAATAAAAAATACTCCTCTGTTTAGAAATTTGACACAGACATATGAGAATCTATCAATATTTCTCCTCATCTGCACACTTTTGAACTAAAAGCCCTGAGGGATGTTGATTTGTTGCGAGTCTTCGTGAGGAGAATAGAGGAGTTTTTTATGAATGAGATCAGCTGAGGCTCATATTACAATCAAACGGTACCTGACGCGGTTTTCATATTCATAACTCCTGACACATATTAACAAATTACTGTCACTATAAGACTTTGAGAATAAAACAGAGGTAAAAAATGGAAGCTTGACTCTTAGATCTTTTAAATGATGTATAGATTGTCATGGTAATTACTTACATCTGACGTTCATTTGAGCTAATTTAAACAAATAAATCTTGAGGACGAATGCATCCTCAATCCGGTTAAGAGGCATTGCTAAATGCAATGTACTTTCTTAAATTTGTAATCCCACAGTCTAAAACCCTGTGTTTCAGTTTCATTGTCCAACCTCTGTAGATGTCCTGTAGGAGTTAAAACACCATCTGTGGGTAAGGAAAACTCTGTCCTGACCTCACAGTGTCCCTAGTGTAAGACAGGAATTTATGATTGGATCAGGATTAGAGGTGTAGGAACAAGCAGCTGAACTAGTTGTCGTATTGTGATACCAGTACTAAATTGCCTTCTATTTGTGGTGTATTAGAATGGGCTGATAGAGTGAAAAAAAAACAGTCCATTTGTGTTTGTGTGCACAATGATATTTTTGAGCAAGTGTGACATTATTGTTTTCTCTAGACTAACCTCTTTCTCATTTAAAGCAGTTATTTTCTTTTAACCATACTCCTTCTTCTGCTTCTCGGGCACTACCATACACCAGTCCCCCCCAAATCGAAAACAAATATTCTGTGTTTATGTAATCTGTTTGAAAACAGAGAGAAGTCAGTCGTTTGCAAATGTCTCATTATCCGCTAATGCGACCACACCCACAGAGCGTGCGTTCTTTAGAGATTCAAATACTGACGATCCATGCGTCAATGCCCACACATCAACTCAAATAAACACATCAAGTAGTGCTATACTTCAGCTACATCGTTTTGAGACGCGTTGAGGAATAATCCTGGAATGATTTACCTCATGAAAAGCTGTTCATTTCTAAGTGCAACATATTCAGATGCTGCTTTTAAGGTTGGCAGTTTATTCTGTTAGCATTAGGGCTGGTCCGAATACCATTTTTGAGCTTCGAAGCTTCTGTAGTAATCAACATCGAATATTCGAAGCTTCGGAGGGAAGGAGCTGAACATATCCTTCTCTCTAATAAAGGCTGGAATCTGGAGAAGCGGCGCGCCTCACGCGGGCAGGGCTTATATGCTCCGCGAACGGGCAATGAACTAGTGATACAAAACACAGGTCTGTTACGTCCCAGTTTTGATATATTATAGTAGCTAGTACAAATAATTCTGTTCAGTTATAGAACAGACTAAGAGCCCCTATTTCTGCCGCTGGGGCCAGGCTTCGGGACAATTTTCACGTCATACCTCAAACGCGGGCTTTTTCCTTCATTTTATATTTTAGACATTCATTAATTAAAAGAAACAATGAGGTGTGCAGCGCTGGTGGAAACAACATGAGACCATGACAACACGACTGTCAAGATGGCTCGCAGTGTTTAGAGTATCGCCGCAAATGAGTAAAGCAAGCCAACACGCAAACTGCCGAACCTCTTAGATGCTCAAAAACACAATCATCTTCATTAATGAGACTCAATGCTCTTACAGTGCTTAGGTCACTTGTTCTGATATTACGGTCTTTGATCTTGAAATGAGCCGATGAATAGCCTATAATGCAGCTCATATCTGTTGCTTTCGTTGACATGAACTCCGTTAAATGTGCATATAGCGCAAGAATTGAAGATCGGATTTATATTAATTTTGCGGAGAGTTGTAATTTAAGACAACCTGCCTAATTTTTATTTGTTTATTTTTGAACACGTTTCCTAAAAAAAAAATATTATAAGCAAGACAAGTTAAGTGTTGATTTAAGAGGATAAATGGATCTAACATGTGTTGTTAACTCACTCAGTCCGCTTGGTCGTTACTTAAAAAAAAGAAAACTTTAATTTAACAATCAAAAAAATGCTTTAAACATTTTTCTAAATTAACTTAATAAAGAAACGAAACGAAATATAACTACTTTGACATTAAAAACAAAACTGAACTATTTTAATGGCTGCAACGATGTGTAGGCCTAATAGGGAGGATAAAAAAAAAAAAAAAAAATGAAATAAAATTTTTAAAAAATTCACGGGACTCGGGCCGATAGTTTTGGTAAGCTGTAGGACATGGCCGGGCTAGGGTCTAAGACTAACTACAATTAAAAAACTGAACGTGCCACTTGAGCCAAACTAACGGGCGTCTCAGCACATCAGCAGCAGCAGTCAGATCATATTCTACACAAGAGCGAGGAGCTAAATTACAAGATGATTGCGGAATATTTGGTTTTAAAGCGATGTAAAAGCGCCTACTTAAGGGAGTTTGTCATTGTACTGTTTTGTTGCTATGTTTTTCATTATAGAATAATAGCTAATGAACCCACAATTCAAGCAACCCGCCCCTGAATTGGCAAACCGAAAGTAAACGCGGCGCAGAGCTGCATGCGTTCAGCCACTCAGCGCACAAGCACAGCATTGAGGGAAACGCTGAGGGAACATGTTTTCACCGTCACATCCCCTAACGTATAAAAAGGATAATACATTTTGATTATATTCATTATCTATTTTCCAATTCCATAATGTCAAACGAACGCAGTTTAACCCAAAATGCAAGCTCAGACATGGCTTCTGCCATATAAGCTCGTGCAGTTGTGCGCTCTGCTGCAGGGAACACTAAGAAGAAGCAAATATATTTATTAAGTATAACGAGGCTAACTAGGCTATTAAAAATGGCTTGGCTATAAGATAATTGAAGAAAAGTATTGTATTTTATAGTGATTTTATAGTGTAAACATTTGCAAGCGCGAATGAGAGCCATTTTGAGCGGGATGCCAGGTGTTCGCGAAAAAACAACAACAACGAATATTCGAATCACAAATTTGAAAATCGAATACCAACCCATCGAACGAATATTCGAATATTCGAATATTCTGGTCCAGCCCTAGTTAGCATCTGTGAATATTAAACGCAAAAAGACAGTTTAAATATGAATCCTGCAGCATCATAAAATGTCATACACGCAAGACTGTTTAGACAAGATTTATTTGGCCTGTTTTGGACATATGACATGTTTAGGCTACTGTAAAATAGCCTTGTGTCGCAATAAAGCTTTTATTAGCAAATGTGAACAGCACAAATAATAAAGGACACATCATTTGATGTGCAATATATCAGAAGACATGGAGTTTGTAAGAGAATTTATTTTGGAGTTTTGTTTTATAGAAAGCCTTTTTTTAAAGTGAATTTCGTTTTGTATTAATTGAATCTTAATTTTAATCAATGTTTTTAATATATTTGCAGACAATAGCCTTAGTGCTGGCACGATCATGCATTGCACGCATGTCTCATAAATAAACCGAAACTCGAAATGATATTTGAGGATTTTGTATATCTGGTCGTTTACCCAAAACAAATTATTCCAATTTTTTTTGCCATTGAAATGACTGGGAAAAAAGTGACCCAATCAACCTGAATTCACCCTACACTCTTTTGAAATCATAATTGCATTGCATTATGTTGTTTTAAATCCAAAATATTTTACTTATAATATTCATCATTACTAATTATTCTGTTATTTGTATTTACTGAATTGTGTTCAGTGTCACAATGTTACTGTTTTTTTAGCATGAGACTTCTTTAAAAAATAAAATAAAATAGTACACCTGCAAAAAATGCTCTTCATAGTATTTTTGTCTTGTTTCTAGTCTAAATATCTAAACATTCTTAAATCAAGATGCATTGGTAAGTAAAATGACAAGATATATTTTCTTGTTTTGTTGAAAATAAATAAAATCAAAATGAAACAAGTTTTTGCTTAAAACAAACAAAATTATATGCCAATGGGGTGAGAAAAATCTTGTTTCTGATTTAAATCTTGTTTCTGGTTTTCTTACCCCATTGGCAGATAATTTAGCTTGTTTTAAGTAAAAACTCACTTCATTTTGACCCCCCCCCCCCAGAAAATTTTACTTAGTAAATTAATCTTGATGTAAGAATTTAGATATTTGGACTGGAAACAAGAAAAATTACTAAATAAGAAGAGCATTTTTGCAGTGTAGTAAAATTTTTTGATCATTTAAAATATAATTGGCCTTTGTAATGTGCCTTTGTTGACAACATTCTAAATAAACTACACCAAAATATATTTCCTTTTGCTCTCTATCACATACCTGAAGCTCATTCATTATGCAGGTCATTATGCTGGTCTTTTGTCTCTCAGGTGTGATACCCAGCATTATTCATTATCGTTCACAGCGCCTCCTCGCATATGGCATTTGTAAAGAAAAAGTGTCTTACAAAATGTAAATTAATATATTTTATGTGAATGAGTAGGCTAAATGATTCTCACATCAGTTTGAAGCAAAAACTCTAGGCAACAACACCCATTAGTCAAAAGTCTTGTGGGCACATATCTATTGTGTTTTGAGGCCTTAATTTTAAAACAAAACTTTTCGTTTTTTCAAAAAACACGCGTAAACATTATTCTCTCAAAAATACAAGCATGTACATACATGTTGCTCACATTTTATGGTAGCCCCAGTTTGTGCTGAATACACTGTAATTACACTTTTGCCATTAATATTTTTATAAGCAACTGAAAAAAGCACAAATGTCAGAGCATATCGAAACTTCTAAAGGGCCCCAAAAACAGCTCAGACCCCAGAGGGTTAAAAATAAAAAACAAAAAAAATCACATGTACATAAGTATTCACAACCTTTGCCAAGACACTCAAAATTGAGTTCAAGTGCAACCTGTTTCCACTGATCATCCTTGAGATGACCTGTGGTAAATTCAGTTGATTGGACATGATTTGGAAAGGCACAAACCTGTATATAAGGTCCCACAGTTAACAGTGCATGTCAGAGCACAAACCAAGCCATGAAGTCCAATTAATTTTCTGTAGACAGGATGGTATAGATCTGGGGAACGGTACAGAAAAAATTCTGCATTATTGAAGGTCCCAATGAGCACAGTGGCCTCCATCATGCATAAATGGAAGACATTTGGAACCACAGGTCTCTTCCTAGAGCTGGCCCGCCCGGCCAAACTGAGCAATCGGGGGAGGGAGGGCCTTAGTCAGGGCGGTGACATAAACAACAATGTAGTGGCTACAGGTCAACTCTGTAAATGATCTTGAATGGCCAAGCCAGAGCACAGACTTGATCCCGATTGATCATCTCTGGAGAGATCTGAAAATGTCTGTGCACCGACGCTCCCCATCCAACCTGATGAAGCTTGAGAGGTCCTGCAAAGAAGAATGGGAGAAACTGCCCAAAATAGGTGTGCCAAGCTTGTAGCATCATACTAAAAAAAGACTTGAGGCTGTAATTGGTGCCCAAAGGTGCTTCAACAAAGTATTGACAAAGGCTGTGAATACATGTGAATTTTTTTTTATTTTTTATAAATTTGCTAATATTTCAAACAAACTTCTTTTCTGTTGTCATTATTGGGTATTGTTTGTAGAATTGAGGAAAATTATGAATTAAATCCCTTTTGGAATAAGGCTGTAACATAACAAATGTGGAAAAAGTGAAGCGCTGTGAATACTTTCCGGATGCACTGTACATGTTTACTACTGTTCCAAATATTCTATATGTTGCTTAAAAAGAAAAATGTTGTGTTCAATAGAAAAAAGTTTTTTAGCCAGACATTTTAAAATATCAAATTTTAGAGCTGTAAGCGCATGTAACCGTGATGCAGTGAATCGGCCCATGCTTGAGCACAAGTATAAAAACATCTGTTACCATCTCTGTAAACAACCAAAAGTAGTGCAGTTCAACACTTAAACAGGCACGTGACTGACAAAGAACATTTAATGTTCCATACAGGGATGTTAATTTAATGAACATTTAATGTTCCAAAAATACTAGAAAAGGCAGTGTGTTCACAACTATGCTCCTTTTTAGAAAGAAATTATATCTGACATTATATACATTTAGATCGCATAGTACTGAGACTGCTCTCGTTAGAGTTACAAATGATCTGCTCTTATCATCCAATCGTGGTTGTATCTCTCTATTAGTGTTACTCGATCTTAGCGCTGTTTTTGATAATATCGATCGATCACAACATTCTTTTGAATAGACTCAAATTATGTTTGCATTAGTGGAATTGCATTGGCATTGTTTAAATCATACTTGTCTGACTGCTATCAGTTTGTAGCAGTAAATGAAGAGATGTCATGCCGATCATAAGTTTAGTATGGAGTACCGCAAGGCTCAGTGCTTTTCACCCTGTACATGCTACCCTTGGGAGATATCATTAGGAAGCATGGTGTTAGTTTTCATTTCATTGTTATGCTGACGATACTAAGCTCTTTTCTTTAAAAAAATGTAATGACTAGTAATTTCCTAAAACTTAACTTAATTCTAAATAAAAAATGATTTTTTTATTATTGGACAAAAAAAACCTCTGCACGTAGTAACCAAGAATACTTTTTAAATCTAGACTAAAAACACATTTGTTTACTATGGCATAGACATAGAACATTATCAATTTATATTATTTAAATCAGTTACTTGATTGTTAGGCTGCATTAACTAGGTCTGCCGGAGCCGGGAACACTTCCCATAACACCTGATGTACTTGTTACATCATAAAATGAATGGCATCTATGCTAATGTTAGTATCTCTGTTTTTCCCGAGGTTTACTGTAGTCTCACATATGCACCCCATACGTATTCAAACGTGCTTGCCTCTAGGCTGAACACGTAATGCTTGCTTTTTATTTTATTTGCCAAAAATGGCTGACTGAACGTAACACCTTTTGCTTAACATTAAATCAATTTTGTTTATATAGCCAAATAACACTAATCACAAACAACATCCATTCTTTTTGTGCAGCACTTGAAAATACTGCTTCTCTTTCCAGTAAATAAAGGTCTAAAGTTTTATAATAAAGTATTCAATTAT